>JAJEJO010053983.1:0-45996 GCA_020662805.1 Glaucomys volans
CCAGCCCTTAGGCCAGAGGTCACCAGGAGCTACACACTCCCCCCACCCACCATGCTCTCTCCACAGGACTCCCCAGGACAGAAGTGTCCTGTTTGTGGGGTGAGGGATTGATTAAACCATCCAGGACCCTTCTCTGCCCCCACCACCCATACACACCCTGGGACTGAACCCAGGGGCACTCTACCACTGAGCCACATCCCCAGCCCTTTTTAGTTTTTGTTTTGAGACAGAGTCTTGCTAATTTTCTGAGGCTGACCTCGAATTTGTGATCCTCCTGCATCAGCCTCCCCAGTCGGTGGGACTACAGAACTGCACCACCAGAATCAGCCCTTCTCTGCTTCTTAACGTTTGGACAAAGAGCCTCAGATTCCCATCCTGCTGGGAGGAGAAGTGGGACTTTCCATCCACACCTCACTCCATCCTGGTCCATCTCTGACCCAGGGTGAAAGGGTGGAGGGACATCTTGGTGGAGACTCAGTACAGGCCCCACCTCCCAGGGCGAGGCCAACCACCTCTGGATTTACTGGACCAGCTCAGTACTAGGGTAGAGTCGGTCCCCGTGGGACAGCTTTTCAGAGACTCCCGGGCTTGGTGGAGGGCGGGTCCCGGGCGGGTGGAGGGCTACACCGCAGCCCCACCCCAGCCCCCGCACCCTGCATCCTGCCCATTGTTCCCAGCCTTCCTCTGACTTTGGCTCAGTTCTCCAGAGTTTCTGACACCAACCTACTCCGCCACAAATCCAGCCAGGCCCCGCCCTCCCGGCCGGTCCTCGGCAGCCGACGCCACCGAAGCGAGCAGGCTGCCCGCCCCTGGGCACCGCGCCCGAGCCCGCGGCCCCAGCCCGCGCGCCGCTCCACCGGCCGCGCCCACGCACCCGGGCGCCCAGCCAGGGCGCGGGCTCGGTCCCAAGCTCCCGCCACCTGCCTTCCTGCTGGCGGTGGTGGAGCCTGGGTCAGGGCTTGGGGATGGGAGGGGAGCCTCCCACCTAGGCTGGGTCACGGGTCCCAGTGTTGGGACAGAGACGGACGCTCAGCCCTACGCACGGAAACAGGCGGTGTGGCTGCGGTTTCCGCTTACCCTTTGGTGGGGGCCCCTCTCTTGGCATTGTTTAGGAACACCCTACTCCCGCCTGTCATTGAACTTGAAGGACAGACCTTCAAGTTCAAACTGCCCATGCCCCTTCCCAGTTTTTAGGGAAACAGGCCCAGAGAGGGCTGGCCCATTCAGCTTCCCAAGCCAGACCCCCGCCCAGCCACCCCCACTCACAGGATGCTTTACCTCTCTGGGCTCAGTCTGTTTCTCTTCACCTCTCCGGGCACCCCCTCTCCATGGAGTCAGGACTCCATCTTTGACCCTGGTCTCCTACCCTAGCCTCCAGGCAGAGACCAGAAGAGGCCTGCAGGGGCCAATGTCCATGGCAGGCATTGAGCTTGCTATGTGCAGGGCCCTGTGCTGGGCTCACAGGGGCTTGGAGGACTTGCACAGGGCTGAGAAGCTAGCAGCCTCTCTCCCCAGTGGGGGACAGCACCAGGCAGGTCAGCTGTTGGGGAATGCTGGAGAATGAAGGAGATATTACCAGAGATATTACTAATCTCTGGTCAGGCTACAGCAGGAGACATGTTAGATTTTTTAAAAAAGAACTTCCTATCAGGAGTGGGACAGTAACACAAGAGTGTGGGAACCTGGAAAGTTCCCTGTCCCCTCTTGGGAACTTCCAACATCAGGAAGAGCCTCGCCCAGCAGCTTGAAAGGCTGAGGCAGGAGGACCACAAGTTCGAGGCCAGTCTCAGCAATTTAGCAAGGCTCTAAGCAACTTAGCTAGAACTTGTCTCAAAAAATAAAAAGGGCTGGGGATGTAGCTCAGTGGTAAAGCACCCCTGGGTTCATCTCCAGTACCAAAATAGAAAAAACAAAGCCCTGGATGCCTCAGTTTTCCTTCCTGGGCCCTGAGTCTGACCAGGAGGGTAAAGACTGGGGAAGGCAGAGGAGCTGCCCCTCCCACATCCTAGGGCCCTGCCTCCTCTGGCTGCAGCAAGCACTGACCCAGGGCATTTCAATTAGCCACCTGCCTGTAGCTGATTGAATAGTCAAGGCTGCCTACACAGCCTTGATACACAGATACACAGGGGCATGAGATACCCTCACACGTGTGCGAGCGTACATACACATGCACACACATGCGTACAGTCTCTCTCACATGCATGCACAGAGCTTTGGGCATTGCAATAAATGTTAGCATTTGTCCCTGGGAGAGGTATTATTCTCCTTAGGAATTCACCTATTCAAAACCTGGCTTGACTTCTCAACCTCCCGGGCCCTGGTCAACCCAACCCAATTCTTCTCCCTCCCTTCCCAATTGTCTGAGTATTTTTATTTGAATAAATCAGTAGGAAAAGATTTCAAACCCAAAGCCCTTTTCCAAACTCTGTGATGCATAGTTATAAAAATAATGCTAATAACAGAAAATGACCTTTATTTCTAATCCATAGTCTTGGATGACTTCTGGTTTTTCTTTTCTCAAGAAAATAGTTTTTTTCTGGTTATTAAAAATAATACAGTTTCATGTAAAGATATTCAAACAATACAGAAAACCTAAAGATGTGAATCAGAAGGCTGAAATTTCACCATCTGAGCTACTATTCTCATCCCATTGAATAGACTTTCACATTTTAAAAAAAAGGACACACTCACATACACACAGATATTTTATACAAAAAGTGAGATGGCGTTAGGCATGTTCTTTTCTAATCTGCGAGTCTTTCTCAACCATGTAGTTTGGACATCTTTAAATGGCAGCAGACTCCCACTGCATGGCGCCTTGGCCTCCAATTCATGTTTTACTCTGCTTCTTCCCTCCTCCTGGACAAGAGTGAATTGGTGGGTGGTTCCAGGGAACAGGGAGCCCCTGAGAGTGGGACTTTACTGAGTGCAGTGTGTCTAGACGGAATGAGACTCCCAAACTGTGGAGTCCACTCAGCTGAGTTTGGTTGACCTCAGGGGACCTGAGAGAAGCAGGAAGCTCCCAACATTTTTAGAGAAGACTTAAACCACTGAAGAGATGGGGTGATGGGTTCAGTGGTAGGATCCATATTCAGGGGACCTGCCAAGTTGACCTCAGAGCAGGAAGCCACGCTGGCTGATGACAGGGCTGTGTGCCCAGGAGGATGGATTGGGGAGCAGGGGTTGGGAAAATAGTGTGGAAGGATGCCTCCGCCCAGGCTTGGGGTGACTTCAAGGAGAACAGCTTTGACTTTTTCTTGGATTTATTTATACCCAGCCTCTTTCTGAAAAGGTGTTACAGTAGCTTTCAACAAAGGACATATGCAAAAAGGTCAGGCAGCTAGAAATAGAAAAGCAGGACCAGGGACAATTTCCATCTGAAGCAGAGGACTGGAGTTTGAGCCCCACAGGAAAGGACCCTGCCTCTCCCAACCCCCAGGAGATAAGCTGGTAGGAAAAGCAGAACAATCCCCAAGGGGAGGGTGAAGAGGGGGGGCATCTGCAGCTGTGAATGAACACCCCATCAGGAGGCAAACTTCAGAGTTGCCTCCAGGTCCTTGCCCTCCTGAATTTTATGAGCTAGGGTGACTTCATCATTTTTCTGAGCCGCAGTTTCCTCATCTGTAATATGGAAATTAAAATGTAAATAACACAAGGACTCTTTCTATAAATTACCTGACCTGCCTGGATAGCTTGCTTTGGGACCTACCCTTGGAGAGGGTCAACTGGAGGACTTTCATGGCACACACTCTGCACAATGGTGTCTCTGAGAATGGATAGTCACTAGAGGAGGGATCGAGGAAGGAAGATGCAAGATGGTACATTTTTGGGGACTATCAGGCCCCTGGCCCTGCTAAGTGGACCCACCCACAAACTCTCTAGAAACAGCAGCCCCCAGGCGGCTATGTCTTATATCCATGACCCCTTCCTCCAGCCCAGCTGATGGATCAGGGGTGACACCTGACTCAAGAGCTGTCAATCGACAGGTTACTCCATGACATGTGTGTGGCTGGACACAAAGTGGTGGGACAATCCAATCAGCCCCTTCTCTAGTGAGGCTGTCAATGGATGCTGGTGACTGCCACCAAGGGTCCTGAGGGAGAGTAGGAGCTGAGAGGTCATGAAGCCTGGCGAGCTGAAGTCATGAGCCAGTCGTCATCATGAGTCAGGAGAGGAATTGTGTGGGCGAAAAGACGCAGACGCCGGGGAGCGGCTGAGTCACCCAGTGCTTAGCTATTGCTCTGCAACAAACTGCGCCCAACCTCTGGGCCTCAAACAACAGGCCAGCAGTTATTTCATTATATCCCGTGACTTCGTCGTCAGGCATTTGGGCCCACTGGACCTGGTGATTCTTCTGTCACCTGTGGCAACGCAGAGGCTTTCTGCAGGTGCGTGGGCCGGTCTGGAGGGTCCAAGGTGGCTCCCTCCCACACCCTCTGCTGCATTGGTGGGGCATCTGGAAGGAGAGGCTCAGCCAGTATGGTCAGCCAGGGACCTTACAGCACAGCCATCTCAGGGGAGTTAGGCACACGGTGGTCCCTGGCTCCCCAAAAGAACGTTTCAAGATGACTGAGCCAAGGCGTCTACAACTCAGAAGGTCACATTCTATTGGACAAGAAAGTCACTGAGAACAATCCAGATGCAGAGGGAAGGGAACTAGACTCTGCCTGTCTACAGGAAAACAAGGGATTTGCAGCCATCTTCACCTCAGGTGGAAAGCCAACTCCTGTAGCCGATGGTCTAGAGCCACTGGGAACCCAGGAAAACTGTCTTCCTTACAACTCCCACGTGGATGGCAGAGTGTCTGCCCCTCATTATGCATATTCTCGCAGTAACTTCTATACTTGAGCGAGCTTGGGTGGGTCTCTTCTTGTATTCAGGGAGCCAACCTATGGCAGTGGTGGGTTCCAAACCCTTGAAGACATGTCTCAGGTGTGGCGGGAAGAATCTGTCTACCTGAGAGCTGATGAGACTCAGGAGGAGAGAGTCCGACTTTTTCACCTTTCTCAACCTCACTCTTCCCATGTGAAACATGAAGTAAAACTATACTCTCTCCACTGAAGTCACTGCCACCAAGTAACAAGAAAGCCTCTCTCTCTGTCGTTTCCCCATCTCCCTGTAGTTCACATCATGACACCCACGTGAGCCCTTGATTTGGGTCACTCTGCAAACACTCATGGAAGAGTGAATTTCCCTCCTCACCCCTGGCTCCCATGACCCTGGCGATTCCCTTTCTCTGAAGGGAGCCCTCTAAGTCTTGTCGTTCCCCCAGGCTTTGTGCAGGTTGACCTTGAAGGACTTCCCAGCTCTGCCATTCTAGAATCCTGAGAGGTCTGGGATAAAGGGAAAGGCTGGCAGAAAATGACTTGGGTCCAGTAGGCAGGCAGCTAGTGGAGAATGGAGGATGCAGCTCCAGGAGGGCACAGGGCAGGGTTTACGGGGTTTTGAGGAGAGCAACTCTGGGTGGCATTCCAAGCCCTCCTGCCAACCTCACTCCTCTGTCCCTCCCCTCCTGAGCCTTCTAAGTCTTGTCATTCCCCCAGGCTTTGTGCAGACCCCAGCCCCTCTACTTGGAAGACTCCCCCCACCCCTAAGGTGACTCCCGTCATTCCTTAGGACTCCCCTAAATATTTCTCCTAAAGATGCCTTCCCTGAAGCCCCAACCTAAATAAGGACCCTCATTCACAGCCCTAATTGAACTCATATTTATATGTTTCTTGGTATAATTCTCAATTTAACATCCACCTTTCCTACTAAACAAGAGACTGTGATGGCCATATAGGGTCGGTGTCTGTGGAATGAATAAATGAATAAGGATACAAAGTTCATGGTGAGCAGGCCAGGGGCTGGTCCTCATTGACCAGGCCACAGAGCAGGATCTGTGATGGCAGGTGCCAAAGAGAAGAAAGGAACCCCCAGCCCGTCCCTCCCGCCCGGGCCCCACACACAGCGGACGGGAGCCTTGCAACACTGCAGCTTTATTAATTGAAACAACCGCGTCCGCAACTAGAGGTCACACTGGGGGATTGGGGGGCGACAGAGGGGCAAATGGAGAACAGAGGCTGGGTGGAGACAGAGAGCAAGGCAAGGGGTGAGGACGGGGTCGTGACTAAAAAACAACCCCAATACATTTCACCCGTGGGTAGGGGTCTCCTGTTGTGCTTTTACCTTGGTGTTAGGGTGGGCTGGGGGTCAGACGCTTGGGCCTGGGCATGAGGGGTTTTGGCTTTTCTCCCAAGTCTTTGAGGCCTCAGGACTGGAGCAGTCCCCTCCTTCCCTGTCCCTTCTGGGCTGGGGATAAGGGCCTTGGTGAGCTGGCCGTCCTGGGACAGGTAGGATGGAGACCGCTGGAGCAGAAGGGCCAGTAGAGTTGGGCTGAGATGGGGATTATGCGGGGACCTGGGAGGAGGGAGGGGAGGCGTGGGGAGGGACGGTATTCCCGGGAGGGCCCCAGGAAATTAATGCAGGCAACACAGGGGAAGGGGTGGGGTGGCCAATGGCATCCCTCTGGATCTCAGCGTTCTCGCCTGTAGGGGATACTGGATCACTAAGGTCTCTCCCAGTTCTAAGGGTCAGAGGATCCCCAGGAAAGAATTGGTCCTGCCCCAACACACACACACACACACACACACACACACACACACACACAGCAGTGAGGAGGGAGCTTCCTGCCTTTGGAAGCAGGGAGGGCTCCCCTGAACCCAGAGCCCAGCTTCAACCACTGTTCCTGCAGGGACTGTCCACAGCAGGTTCCACCCTCACATTCCTGGGAACAGATCCTGAAACACCCTCCGCTCAGCCTCCTTGAGTTGTCCAGGGAGAGAAAAATCCCAAGAATCCTGTCTTCAGACCCCTGAAGAGGATGAGGGCATGAGGACATGCTGACCTTCATCTGTAGGCTCTTGTGAAGACAGAGGGAGGGCAGGGGAAACAGCCTCTTCTGTCTGGGCGCCTCAAAGAGGGCAGCAGCTGCAGCCTCCATGGGCAAAGGATGCCAGCCTCCATCAGGCACCAGGCCTTCTGTGGATGCAGGAATGGGAGGGGCTGTGGCCCCGAGGAGGAGTCCAGCAACAGGGCCAGTAACATCTGTGGCACTCTGGAGACAAGGCCATTTGTCCCAGGTCCCCAGAGCTATTCTGGCAGGAAATCCCAGCAGTACTGATGGTGATACCCCAGGGCCACAGTACCTGGTTTCCAAGACTGGCTTTACCCAAACTGGCTGTGTGACCTCGGGCCCCTCTTTGAGCTTCAGCTTCTTAATTTGCACCATGAGGGGTTTGGACTTCTGAGGCCCATCTGGCTCTGATGACCTGAGCGGTGGCTCAGGGAAAGAGAATGAATGGGAAAGCGGTGCTGGACCCACCCAGAGGCCAAAGGTGGCAGGACATGCCAGGAGCAGGCTGGGCACACTAACAGCACCCGAGGAGTTGTCTGTGGTCCCAGCAACAGGACACCAGGCAAGACTCCCACCCACTGCCATTCAGCATCTTGTCCTGGGAGTCCCTTTCTCCTCTGGACACCAACCTGGAGGGGAGAGGGGTAGGAGGGTCCCAACACCCTGAGGGTTGACTCCGGACTCCCCACTTTAAGGCCACAATATGCCTCAGTCACCCTGACCCAGAGGGCGAGGCTGCCCCTGGGGAGATGCACTGGATCCAGCCAGCCTGGTCTCCCCGGGATCGGGGGTATTCATGGGCCACTACCCTGACACTGACACACAGACACACAAAGACACACAGACACAAACACTGACACACAAGTTATCCAGAGATACACAAAAACACTCATTCCTTACAGAGCCACTGGCGCACACGCAGACTCCCATAGACTGGCACTCAGGCATGAGCACACACCTCCACCCACTCCCTGCACGCAGACACACGTCAGCCTCCACTGCTCACGCGCGAGCACCTTGGTGTCTCAGCAGACACGCTTTGTAACCCCAGGCTGAGCACCCTCCAGACAGAGCTGCCCCACTTCTGAGAAGGTCCCCTCTCTCCAAACAGACTGGACAGGGGCAACAGCCAACACCTGCTGTGACTCCTCTGTATCAGGCTCCGTGGATACAGAGGCAGACCAGGGAGACAATCCCCATCATGGAGCAGCCGGGGCAGGGGACAAGTCTGAGGGGAGTGGGCCAAGGGCACCATGGGAATTCCAAGGAGGAAGCCCTGGGGGCTCCAGCATGGACCCAGCAGGGGCACAGAGGAAGCATCTGGAAGTGAGAGGCCTGCAGATCCCTCTCTCGGATTCTCCCGTTCCTGAAGCCAGGCTGCCCTCCAGCTCCATTTGATCAGAACCTCTGGGCCGGACCCAAGCACTGGAGCTGTTTAAAGACCCTGGTGGTTTCATTCTGCAGCCAGGGCTGGCGGCCAGGGGTTTATAGAATCCATTCCGCAGGGCAAAGACTGCAGAAGGGCTTCCCATACCCGGCTGCTTGTGCCAGGCATGAGCAGGGGCAGGGGAGAGGGGGCAGGAGGCTCAGAGGAGGAGCTCACAGTCTAGTCGGGGCAACAGATTCTGCACAGATGGGACAATTAAGGAACAATACCCGGCAGACATGATGGAAGCGTGTGCTGGGAACCTGGAACGGCTCACTTCAGACTGAGGCCTTGGATGGGCCAGGAAGGCAGCCACACGGGTTGGGTATCAGGAGGCCCCGCTGCAGCCTGGCCTGGCCACCCACCAGCTGTTGGTGATGATGATAACATAGGCCTGACAGAGCCTGGAGCCCAGCAGCGTTTGCCATGGTCCCCGCCTGCTCCTGGCACTGCAGTGCTGCCCAGGATCCAGGCTCTTTCTTTGCAGCTGTCCCCACCAAATGCTCCAGGAGGAGCTCGTGACACCCTCACCGAAGGTGCCCACATTCACTAAGGTCATCTGTTAAGCTCCATAGCGGGGAAAGTGGGATTTGGGGCTGTGGCAACAGCAGCTCTAGACTATAGAATAGGACTGTACGTGGTCAACTTGGCTCGCGCCCACAGACACACGTCACTAGTGCAGATGGACACGCGTGCTGACGTGTGCCGGCACTCAGGGGCGGGCTGGACCCAGCCTCTCGGATCACTGCACACACAGACCCATGTTTACATATGCTCCTCCCCAGATTTGTGCCCACAGTGGTGTGGGCATGCACACCCACCCACCCACACACACACCCGCACACACATCCACGCACGCATGCACACACACACACGCACAATGACTCATCCTGGAAGGGGCTGGGCTCCTCTCTCCCGTGGAGGGCTGGGTGGGCAGCTCAGGGGTGATGTTGAGGAGGAAAGACCGAGATTCTGTCCTGTCCATCTCAGCTCCAATCCAGGACCTAGAGACAGGGATCCCTTTCACAGCTCCTGGGGGACAAAGGGACTGGAACTACCCCACCCTCCACCCCCAGCTCTACAAACACATCCTCCTTCACTAACCCTAGGGTGAAGGAGACCCACCGGACAGGGCTCTGTCTGCCCTCCTAGCCATAGCACCCTATCAGACCAAAAATATAAGAAATGGAGGCTCCACTCCCAAGTCCAGTGTCCTATACGGGGGCATGAAACCGCAGAGGCAGGGCCTCTCCTCTGTGACGCCCGGTCTCCTCTGAGTCCCAGCTGGGGCTGAGGTTAGGGTGGGGACTGTGCTCTCAGGAGTCCAGCTGCTGGTGGGGCGGGCAGGTGGGTGGGGAAGGTGTCAGTCCTCACACTGTGCAGGCCTAAGACCCTGTGCTGGGTCCCTTCCAAGGGGGCACAGTGAGGAGGGAATATGATGTCCCAGAAACAGGCCAGGGGACCTGGGGTGATTGGGGTCTCCACCATCCAGCCCTTGCTCTGAGAACAGCTGCACGCAGCAGGTGTCCCACCTTCTTTGCCATCTTCTGGACAGAGTCATAGAGTTCACAAAGTGCCACCTGGCCCTCCTCTGACCCTGCCTCCTCCATCCTGGGGAGTCCCAGAGTCTGACCAAGGGCAGGGCTCCCTTGTCTGCCCACTCTTCTGGCAAAGCCACCCGGCTGGAGTTCGGCCTTGAGTTAGGGGACAGCAGGGAAGGTCAGGAATACACCACAAGTGCAGCCAGGACAAGGCCGACGTCGTGCCGAGGTCCCTGGGGTGGCGAATGCCATTCAGGCAAGTCCCCTGTCTCCGTAGAAAAGAAGGTGCTGGCAGGTCAGATAGAAACTTGTGCTTTAATAGATCTCTGTGTGTGAGTGTGAGTGTGTGAGTGTGTGCGTGTGTCGAACAACCGTCTCCAGGGCCTCGGCGCCGGGCCTCAGGTCCTTGTTCTCTGCGCATCCTCGCAGTCAACGCAGGCCCCCTCCCTGGCGAGCCGGCCTTGCCCCTGGGCACCCGGGCTGGCCGGGGGTCAGTCTTTGGTACGATGTGGACACTTTGGTGTGCCGGGGGCGGGGTGGGGGGCCACACAGCTCTCATCATCTCTGCAACGCCAAGAGGAAGATGACCATGGGCCCCCAGAGCTGTGGGCTGGACTGGTCAGGAGCTCTGCTGCCCGGCATCACCACCACTGTGACAGGGGAGAGAGGAGAGAGGCCAGGAGCTCCTGTCAGCTCTGGGAGGGAAGGGAGTGGCAGACAGCCTGGCTACTCTGTCCCATCTCTTGGGTGGGCCCAAGTGACATGGCTCCAGGGTTCACAGCCTGCAGGTTCATGCTCACTAAGACGCAGAGCAATTTACCGCACCTCGGCAGGCCTCAGTTTCCTTATCTGTAAAATGGGCCTCACGGTTCGAGTGCAGTTGTGAGGTTTAAGTGGAACATGTACCTTGCCTGGTACCTAGTAATCCCTCAGTCAACTGGAACTGTTAGAATTGGCAACACCTGGCCCCTGGAAGGCACAGGTTCACACCTGGGGCCACAGTACTCAGGTGCTCAGACACAGGCACTAGAGGGATCTGATACTGTAAGGAACTCGGTGGGCCCCAAGGAGGGCAGGACCCAGGATTTCTCACTGTCCTCCATGAACCCTGCAGCCTGAGTCAAGGGGGGCCAAGATGGGTGCACCTTCACATGGGCACTCTGAACCCCATTCAGACAATCCCCCCCAGCAGACAGATGCCTGTCCACACGCCCCCACAGACTCAGCTCCCTCACCCCCGTCCCATCTTGCACCTTTATTGGGATCCATCTGCTTCCGGGGACACTCTCCTTTCTTCAGTGTGACGTCATCTATGGCAATATCCCCCAGGTAGCCCGATCCTCGAACCCCCTCAAAAATAATCTGGGGTGGGGTGAGAGCAGGGAACAGGAGATGGAAATCTGCCAGGCACCAGGGACCCCCGCCCCACCCACTTCCCCTCAAGGAAAGCCCCACATCCTACCTGTTTCCCCCTGTGCCCCCCACCCCCAGAGCAAGCATGGCCATCCTAAGTGCTTCCTGCCTGGGCGACCCTCCAAGCCTGGGAGCAGCCTCTGGGCCCAGTGGACTCACCTGGAAGGGCCCACTGGGGTTGATGGGCACATGTGCCTGCTGCCACACGTTGCCCTTATTGCCACTGAGGGACCAGGCGTGCGTGTCCAGAGCCCCTTTGTTCCGGGACCGCACAAGGAGGTTGAGGGAGCCTGTGGCAGGTGAGAAGAGAGGGGACGGTGTGGTCGGCAAGGACACCTTTACCTGCCCGCACTCACCAAGCCACCCACACTGCTGCCTCTGCTGGAGGAGACCTCCCCCTACCCCTGTCGTGCCACATGCCACTGCCCTGTGATCAGGGGACCACAATGGGAAGGAGAAGACAGCAGCAGGATGTGAGTTTATGTCTCTCCTTCCCTGCTCATCCACTAAGCTACCACACACCCCACCCCCGCTGGACGGGGAGGCCAGGGAGGCTGTCCCAGGCAGTGGGACCTACATCTCAGCACAGAGCAGACTTTCCAAACAGCACGGACGCACACCACCGCAGACACGATTTCTGCACATCCTCTAGGAAGGGACTTAAACTTTTAAATACTTGTTTACAAATACTTAAATAAATAAAGGTAGCTCTTCCAACCCATGGCTCCTCTAATGTTGATGCTTGGAACAAAGGTTAAAAAAAATATTGATTTAAAAAAATTATTAGTCCACTTGCTACATAATAGTAACAAAGAGTGAGATTTTGGAGGCATTGGCCTGGAGGCGCTGAGCCCATCTGCCCACAGCCTCGGGGATCTGGAATCCTAGGGGAGCTGAGGGGTGCTAGAACAGAAGGAGGGGTCACGGCTTGGCTCAGAGCACCCAGCAGTGCCAATGCCCTCTCCCGGCTCTTGCAGCCCACCTCGAGCCCCCAGTGACAGGAAGGCCCTGGCTCTGAGGGAAGAGGAATCAATCTTAGACGGTGCCTGGTGGCTGGCATTTCCATGGCGCTGCCCACAGACAAAGCCACACCATCTGTGACACCAGATAGACCTACCCCCAGTGGGGGGAGCCACCAAATGTTACCTGCCTGGATTGAAAAGAGTTGGCTGGCACTAAGGAGAGCCGGCGAGACACAAGGTCTGGGGACAGCTGGTGCCCAGGGCTGCCAGGCATGATGGGAGAGGTGGAGGGGGAGAGGGAGCCCAAGACAATAAGAAGCACCCCCTCCCCAGTGGGAGAGTCAGGCCCAAGGAGCAGCCAGGAGAACTGGTGGCATGCTGACTTTGGCAGCCCTAATGTCTTTTAGGGTCCTTATTAGCCCAAATGGACCACTCCCTCTCCCCTGCTCAGAGACCAGCTCGCCGACCCCCTGGGGTCCAAGGACGAGCCCCTCGCCTTTTCTTCCTCCTCCACCATGGGGCACCCAAGGACCTGATGGGGAAGTCTAATTTTTCATTGCTTAGACAAACAAACAAACAAACAAAGAATGTCTGTCCCCTTCTCTGAGCACTCCATCCAGCACAAGGTCCTCTTTGCTCAGGGGCTTCTTGACATCCCCCCACAGGGGTCAGCAGGAGCCCAAGACCTTCAACCTCTCTTAAGAGTGGGATTGCTCACTCTCTTCCTCCCTGTCTTCCAGAGTCAAAAGGAGCCACATGCTGATGTCAAGATAAGTGGCTGGCCTTTCTCTCTGCTGGAGATGCCCTCCCCCACCAGGTCCTCCTGACCAAACCCTTCTCAGGCAGTCTTCAAGGCATCTCTGAAATGCCCCTTCCTCCAGGAAGCCTTCCCAGGCTTGAGCTGGGCACCTGCTATCCTGCCCGTAAACTCTGAGTCTATGAGCTGCAGCTCCCCAGGCACAGGCCACCATCTGCTCTGTGAGATGGCAACCCACAGAAGCCACAGCTTCCTTCTCTATCCGACTCCTTGAGGGAAGGTGGTCGGGCCAATGCCTTTCAGCTCTCAGTAATTAAATTGAATGAAGAAATTTCCATGACTGTCACTAAGGGCTTTCATAGGACCTCAGGGTTGGTAGTCATCTGAGGTTTCATCAAGTCCCAGCCTTGCTGTCATTCATTCATTTAACTAATTGAGCACTTCCATCTGCCAGGGAGTGTCTAGGCCCTAGAATGAGACAGAGATCCCTGCCCTCGCGGACCTTAGGTTCTCCAGATGGTAAACATGATAAAGAAATAGCACAGGGAAAGAAGAGAGAGTTATTTTAGGTGGGATGGTCCAGGACCTCTTTGAGGAGACCTGAGTGAAGGGAAGGACCAGTGTTCCAGACCAGGAGGTGGGACATCAAAGGCCTCTAAGCCAGGAAGGCCTCAAGTTTGTGAAGAAAAGCAAGGAGCTACAGTGCCAGAGCCAAGGAGCAGCAAATAAGGTCAGAGGAGTAGGCAGGGCCTGGCTCAGGCATGGAAAATCCGGAGAAGATGGTGGTGGGAAGTTTCAGAGGTCCTGAGCAGAGGAGTAATATGATCTGGGACAGCAGTCCCCTCCACAGCATCCCTGCAGGACAGCTCTCCTGTCCAGGGAGAGGCTGCTCACCATCCCCCAGGATAGCACACTCCTGGGCTGGGCAGAGCTGATGTTTCTAAAAAGCCTCCCTTTGGTGGGACTCCAGTCTGCCTTAGCTGCCTGGTGTTCATTCTCCCCGCTGAGGAACCTGGAGCAAGATCTGCGAATCACATAGACTGTCCCCTCAGGCTTTCTGTCTCCCTGTTCACCAGACCAGATCCCCCAGAATCTTACTGGACCCAACACACTCCTCCTGGCCTGGCTTGCTCCTCCTGAACTGAAGGTGACCAACTGTCCCAGTGTTCCTGAGACAGAGGGGATGTGGCGATGGAACTGGGAGAGGCCGGGGCAAACAAGAACACACTGGCACCTCCAACTGGGAAGTTGAGTGGAGACCAGAGGACTGGGCAGGCAGGGCAGGGCCATCCTGTCACCCTCACCTGCCCCAGAGGAAACTTCTCCAAAAGTTCACACCCATCACGGGCACACTGGTCTGCGTGGATGGTGTGGGGCCCCCATGGGTACAGAACCTCCCACCCACCTATTCTGTTCATCAACCCAGCTGGACCCACGGCTCCAGCCGTGGAGACTTCCCCAGGATGCCCCTGCAGGTCTGTGCACACTTACAGTCATTCCTAGGAAGAGCAGAGGAAAGCGACAAGGAGAGATCTGTGGG
Source organism: Glaucomys volans (assembly GCA_020662805.1). NCBI lineage: Eukaryota > Metazoa > Chordata > Mammalia > Rodentia > Sciuridae > Glaucomys > Glaucomys volans. The sequence goes on from JAJEJO010053983.1 coordinate 14,535, forward strand.
CTGATAAGGAATGATCTCCAAGAGAAGGAGAGCACAGAGCAGTGTGGAAAATGGGGAAGGTGTGTGAGTGTGTGTGAGACTGTGTGTGTGAGTGTGTGTGAGAGACTGTGTGTGTGAGTGTGTGGAAGGGGTGCACACACGCACGCTCTGCTTCTAAAGGCATAAAGTATCCCTGGAAACTTGCCCCCTGGTCTAGTCTATTGATTGTCTCTGGGGAAGGGCCCTAGGTGGCAGAAGGACTGGGAGGGACATTTTCATTATGTCCCCTGTGAATCGTTTGACCCAGATGAAACACACTACCTTTCCCATAAATCAACAAGCAAAAGTGTTAACAATCATCGCTTCCTCAGCAGATCCCCCCAGGACCAGGCCCCGGGACTCGGGCGGGTCTCCCTCTGACCAGGCTGTCTTGGCCTCACTGTGTCCACTGTGACAGTGATCCCTAACTCCCATCTGATGCCATTCGTTGTTTGCTGTCTGTTTCTGCCCCTTGGCTGTGGGTGACAGGAGGATGGGAAGCTCTTCCCCCTCCTGCTCTGCAGCACCTGATACCTGGTGCACAGCCAGTGAGGCTGAACTGATGAGTTCATGGATTAAAGTGACACCCCTACTAATGCCATCTCTTCCCAAACGGCATTCCTGAAGTTCACTCTCATGCATAGGAAGCAGGACTTCCTCTCAGGTCTCATAAAGAAGCATCCTTCCAATCCCAAGTTTAGGACTTGGGGAAGTCAGGCTGACATGGGTGGTTGTGCTGTGTGGTCTTGGGCAAATGCTTAACCTCTCTGAGTTGTACAGACATCACCTGGCATCTGCCAGGCACTCAGTATATGCAAATGCTCGGTTGTTTCTCCATCCTGGCACAACTTCCATCTCATCCTGTGAGACCCCTTTTATTTGCACTCAGGAAGCTGTGATCATCTCAAAACCTCAGACAGCTGAGGTTGTCTGCTCCCCTTGCCGATCCTCTGCCCACACACCCTCCAAGGAGCTGTGATTGAGCCAAGTGGGGAAGCTCGGGCCTCACGTGGGCCAGCCCCTAACTCCTGTGGCCCCTCTTCCCTCCACCCCAGGATGCACTTAGTCAGACTACTGTGGCCCCTCTTCCCTCCACCCCAGCATGACTCAGTCAGACTACCTGGTCCCAGACTCACCGATGTGCTTCCCGTACATGTGGTAGAAGAAAGACACACAGTAGAACTTGGCACTGGCATTGTAGAGGGGACTCACCAACCTCGCACGGTCCCCCAGCTCCCGGGGCCTCGACGTCTCGATGAACATGTAGTAGCCTGCCAGGGAGAGGGAGATGCACCAACAGGCTCCTCCTCACCCCACCTCACCTCTGTGGGCCGGTTCTGCTCTGCTTGAGCTCCAGCTGCCTCACCCAGTCCCCCTCCAGCCCTCCCTGTGCAGCACATGGCGAGTGCTCTTTTTCCTGATCCTCAACCGGGACAGAGTTCTGTCTTTCCTCTCAGATTAAGGTTCCCTGAGGACAGGGCTGTGCCTCCTCAGGCGGGGGTCCCTGAGGACAGGACTTGTCAACCTCCACCATCAGAATGGGGCTGCATGGGCTTGGACCCCTCCCTACCATTCCCAGCCGCAGGGCAGGCCATGTCCTCACCCTCAGGGGTGCCACTAATGTCAGTGGGGGGGCCGGTATTGGGTGAGCGCTTGGGGTTCTGGGTGAGAGCGTTCTGTCGGGTCCAGTCAAAGTTGTCTGTCAGGTCCTGGGTGTAGCCACAGATCTTCTCATCCTCAAAGTGGCAGGTGTTATCTGCATTGAGGGCATTGGGAGCAGGGGAGAGAAGAGGGTCAGTCGCCTCACCCTGCTGGGCCAGCCTCGCCCTCCATCACCATCCGGAGGCAGCTCCCAAGCTTCTCAGCAACAGGCCCAGGATTTCAGGGCCCAGAGAGCAAGCAACGGGGTTCAGAACACACTGGTTCCCAGAGCAAGACTGCACCACAGACCCTTCTGAGCCCGAGTGAAGCTTAAGGATCCCATCTCAGAGTAATGATCTCAGACACATTAAATGAAATGCACAGAATTACAAAGGAAATCAATTATGTTGAAGTGAAGTTGGCAAGATATTTTTATAATTTGTTATATAATAACTGGGCTGCTTTATTGTCTAATTAAATCACAAAATCTCATGTTAGGTCTAATAACTACTGTAGTTTTGAAATACTAATGAATGTAAATGATATTTAGAGCTATCTGCAACAACCGTAAGGTGATGTGAAAACATTGGATTTCTGCTGATGACAAAGTCACAGGTACTGATTTGTCACCTGTGGTTTGTTGCCTATATTTGTCATTGAAGGGGATATTGAAATCTGTGAGAAGGTAGGGAACTAACTAACTACATGCCCCCAGGTTCATGCACCCCTTGAATTCTATGCACAGATCTCTTGGGGACTGGTGGGTCACAGATTAGGGATTCCTGCTCCAGGGAACAGAGGGTGCGGATTAACCTGCCTTCATTTTTTTTCTTTTGGGGAACAGCAAACACCCCACATCCACCACCAACCGGCCTTTAAGCCCCAGAATATAGCCTGGACGCAAACAGATCCATCCCAGCCCTCGGGCTGCTGGCCCTGACCCCGTGACAGGGAGAAGTCATTTTTCTCTCTGGGCATGTCTTGCCCCCACCAGGAGAGCTGTCATGTCCCTAAGGGAAGGAAGACAGGGGTGCAGAGGTCTTACCTGAAAGGTTTGGAGAGTTGATGGCTGAGAAAGCAAGCAAGGAAACCAGTCAGAACCAAGTGTGGGGCTGTGCAGGGATGCCCGGGCTTGGGATGAGGGGACAGGGTCCTCAGAGCCAGGACTGGGACCAGCAAGCCTGGCCTACAGTGACAGGGTAAGAGAGCGCACAGTGGGGAGCTCCGAGTTCAGGAACTAGGCAGGGAGAGCAGAGGGAGCCCTGGGCATGAGCGGGGCCCACCCTTACCACCACCACCACCACCACCACCACCACCACCACCGTCACCTACGCTCTGTGTAGTGGATGATGCGGGAAGCCATGTCACCAGCCCCAAAGGTGGTATAGGGCGTGAGGCGGACTTCATAGCTGTGGGGCACACGGAGATCAGTCAGGAGATACTCCAGCAGCTGCCCCTTCTCCACATGCCGCACAGGGATGGCCTTGACCATGGCATTGTGCTGGTTCAACTGTAGACACAGGGAGTTCCCAGATGCCCGGCAGGCCACGCCCTCCACTGGAGCACCAGCCTAGGTCCTGATGTGACTTGGTGGGGGTGGGGGGCTGGCTCACGGGAGAGCAGAAAGACAGAGGCCTAGGAAACCAGGTCCTCGGTTTCCTCATCTATAAGAAGGGACAACCACCCCTTCCAGGGCCCCCACCCAGGGCTGCCAGGTATTGAACAGTGTGTTGGACGCAGTTCTGTGCACTTTGCCATTATTAACCCATTTAATCCTCAAATGAGGTAGAATATTTGAGGTTCCCCCCATTTTTAAGATCACTAAATGAAATAAGCCATAAGCTTACCCAAGTTCATAGAAAGTTGGACTCTAGCCTCAGCAGTGTCCCCCAGAGCCACACTCTGACCCTCCACACCCCAGCTTCCTGGCTGGGAGAACCTCATGGAATTTGAGCAGGCAGGACAGCAGCACACAGACTCTGCCTGGCATTGCAGAGGCCCCCCACCTCAGGCTCTGCAGCCATGAGTAGATTCTACATCCTGCTCACAGGCCCCGCAACCTGGCCCCCGCCCCGCCCCGTGAACCCAGTTATCACTTGCCCACCTCAGGACTGTGCCCAAGGACTGGTCCAGAAGGGACAGGTGCCTAGAGGTTCCCAGCTACTGTGGATACATCCAGAACACTTTTCCTCTGCCTCTGAAGAGTTGTTTATAAGAGGGTCAATGTGTCTGAGTCCCTGTCTCTAAACCCATTCTCTGTCCATTTCCAGGATCAGCCACACCACACCCCGCCTGCCTCAGGTCCCTGCTCCCCTTGGCCCACCTGGCGGACACTGAGTCTGTAGTTGAGCACAGGGTCAACAGCGTCCGGCTCCCTCTGCGTCCACTGCAGTACGTAGGAGTAGTTCTTGGACAGCTTGTGGCTGCGGGTGGGGTTGGGGGTGTCGAAGTAAAACTCCGGGCTGTAGGCTTTGGCTGAGAGGGCAGGGAGGGGGCATGGGGCCATGGAAGGGTGGGGGATGGGAGAAACAGAGAAAGGCGGTGTGGGAGAGGGAGACAGGATGGGGTAACGAGAGGGTGTGGGGGGACAAAGAGAAAGGGAACCATGTAAGGAGAGGTGATGTTGGAGGAAGAGGAGAAACAGGAGAATGAGGAGGGGAGGAGGGACAGTGGAGTTGCAGAGAAGGGAGACCGCAGATCCCGAGATGATATTGGTGGGAATAGAGAGGAAAGGTCAGGGAAGAAGTAGGGAAAGGAGAAATTTGGGGAGACAAGGAGAATGGATATTTGGGAGAATTGGGGGAAAGACACAAAGAAGGGTCAGGAATATTGAGAGGAAAGGAAGAGAAAGGAAATGGACACAGGCCAAAAGGTGGGGAGCCAGGGAAAGTGTGGAAGAACAGGGAAGAAGGGAAGGAGGTGGGAAATGTCACAGGGGCCTCTGACTAGCAGGGCTGAGTGGGTGGGGAGGGGGCTGGGAGGTGGGCAGCGACCTGCAGTCCACTTAACAGCAGGGGGATCAGAAGAAGTCTTGAAGGGGCACCCAGGCAATTAGGGCAGTTGGGAAAACTGGGGGTGTGGTGGAATGGAGGATGGGCAGCCTGCAGTTCTCCTCCAGGGACCCTCTCCCCCCAAATCCGCCCAGGCAGGAAGGTGGTGCTTCCCAGATGGAGGAGAAAGGAGGGGTCAGTGGCATCCTAGACAGGCCCCCTGTGTTCCCCTCCACACTCTCCACGACCCCCATGCCTTTCTGAACCTTCCACGGCCTATCTGCAGTCCCAGCCAGCCCATCAGGGAATGACTCCTGTAGTGGGGGCTGACAGGAATTTCTGGGCACCACATGGCCGGCACCTCTAGAGTGACAGCTCAGGGGATATGTGCTGGCTGACCCAACTCCAGTCCTGACACTCCAGAGAAGCTGTTGAGGAGCATTTTCTCCCCCGCTACAGTTCTACCGTTGGTCAGTCCACCGGCTCTGAAGGGTGTGAAACCGGAGGGGGCAAGGGGCCAGGATTGAGTGTGGGCGGGGCTGTAGGGCAGGAAGCACAGCGCTGGGATTGGACGAAGCTACAGGGGGTGGAGCTTATACTTCATGTGGGTGGGGTCTAGACGCAGGGTAGATGGGACTTCAACCTGGAGTCTAACCTTGGTGAAGGCTATGTTTGAAAGAGGCGTGGCTGTAAGAAGCCAGAGAAAGGGACTGAGCTATAAGGGCGGGGCTTAGGGCAGGTACAGGAGGCCTTGAAAGGGGAAGGCCTAGATTTAAGAAGGGAGTGAGTGGAGGGGACGTGGCCTGCTATCTGGAGGGCGCCGGAGCTCAAAGATTGGATCTGGGTGGCACCAGGCGGGGTCTGCCCCTGGCTTGGGCGGATCTTGGAAACGCTTAGATGGATGACTGGTGCAGGCGGGCATTATAGGAACCCAGCCAGGCAGGGATGGGAGGGGTCAGAGATAGAGAAGAGGCCTAGCCCCAGGTGGGTGTGGTGTGGGCGGGGTGGGGCCGACGGGATGCTCACCCGAGACCTGGAAGAGGCAGGCCGCCGAACCCACGTCGTTGGAGACGCTGCACTCGTAGCTGCCGCTGCTTTCCCGGGTTACGGCTTCAAGGCGCAGCTCGGCGTGGTCCGGGGCCTCCGCGGCGGCAGGGAGGACAGCGGGCGGCGGCAGCAGCTGTCCTTTGAAGCGCCACACAGCCGAGGCGATGCGCTGGGGGCTGCCTCGCAGTAGCGAGCAGCGCAGGAGCACGGGTCGACCCAGTGCCTGGCGCACATCCTGGGAACTGGGCTCCACCTCCGGGGGGACTGGAGGCGGCGGTGGGGACAGCGGTTAGCCGGGCCTCTCCCCACTGAGTGGGGACTGAGGAGTGGCCCCGAGGGGAGGCGACGCGCTCGCTCTAGTCCCATGACCCTCCCAGCCGCGAAGGATCTCAGGGCCCATTCAGACCCGGAACACAGTCCTACAATCGCCACGCTCAACCTCCCTGCCCGCAGATGCTCCCTCCCTCCTAGCCATCCCCCCAGCCGCTGCCCAGAGTGGGCCTCTAGCTGTGCCCTCAGTGGGGCCCTCGCCATCACACCCCATGTAACGTCGGGGTTTTCAGCACTATCTCTGGATCCAGATGGCCAGAGGTTCAGGCCTCAGCCCTGCTGTTATCTAACTGTGGGAACTTAGGTAAGTTACTGAGTTCTCTGTGCCTCGGCTCCCCTATTTGTGAAAAGGGGGAATAATCGAATCTATTCATAGGGGTGTGGGGGTTCAATAAATTAATGTGTTAAACACTCTGAGGACGGCCTTTGGCAATAGTGAGTTTTCATCGTTTTATCGTACTGTGTTCCCCTTGAAGATCCTTCCTCCTCCTTCAAAATCCCATTTCGACCTGTCAAAATCAAGTTATTTGTATGTTCACCAGGTCACCGAAAATGAAGATGAGCCATTTGCTGCTGCAAGTGGAGCAAAGGACTCAGATCCCTCATCTTAGCCGCTGTCAAGGAGGTTTGAGGTGGGCAGTGGGTGGAGGGGTTTGGTTGGCGTGAGGTGGGGGTGGTGAAAAGCGCAGGCCGGGCTGGGAATCCGGAGGGATGACTCGGAAGGTGGTCGAGGTGGGTGGCTGAGACTCACACTGCACGTTCAGCTGCACCTGGGCTTCACGAGGGCGCACGTTGAAGCCATTGTAGCGAGCTGTCTGGCAGCGGTAGGTCCCGCTCATGTCTCGGCTCACGCGCTCCAGCCGCAGCTTCCCGTCAGCTGTCTCCTCCAGGGGCAGCCCCGAGGGCAGCAGGGCAGCCTCCTTGTCCACGCGGGACCAGAGCACCGGCGGCCGCGGCTTGCCTCGCACCTCGCACTGGAGCTCAGCGGGCGAGCCCTCGCGCACCGTCACCACCGCCCTGCCCTTGGGCACGCTGATGGTGGGCGGCACTGCAGGAAGAGAGCCGGAGTGCGGGAGGGGAATTAGGGCTGTGCCCAGGCCCCATCTTAGGGGCTTCCCTCCCCTGTCCCAGACTTCCCCGGGGCCATTAGAACCCCTGAAGCAAATCCCACCTTCCCAGAGAGCACCACCTCCTTCCTACATCTCTACCTCAGGTCTCCCAACTCCAGGAGACCTGGAGTCTGCCTGGCCGATTTCTTCTTCCCCAACACTATTAAGTACCAGGATTCCACCTTTCATGCATTTCTGAATATCTCCTCTCCAAGTCCCTCTCCTAAACCTGGCTTTTCTTTTCTGGAGTGTTAACCTCAGACTGCTAGTCTCCGACAACCTTACCTTTTCTTCCAAAGTGAAAAATTACTTTAGCAGGGCACAGTCACCCAGAATAAAGACTACAAACCGCCCATGACTAGTTGTGGCCATGCAACTAAATTCTGGCCAATGGATTATAAGTGCAAATAAAGGTCTTGTAAAAAGAAGAGACTGCCATCACTGACTGGGTGACACATGCTAAGGATGATGGAACAGCCAGGTAGATGAAACCTGAGCCCTGAGGGCTGGTGGAGCAGAGTTACAGATGCAAAGTGCTCACAGCAGACTTCCACATGAGCTTAGCTATGTTGTCCAATGTTTTTTCTTTTTTGTTTGTTTGTTTGTTTTTGCGGGGATGGGGGAGTGGTGGTGCTGCTGCTGGGGATCAAACCCAGGGCCTTAGTGTGCTGGGCAAGCCTTTTACCACTGAGCTACACCGCAGCCCCTAAGCCACTATTAATGAGAGTTCTGTTATTCACAGCTGAATCGAATCCAGCCCAACACATGGCACAAATGAAGAGTCTTTTGAAGACTTTCCTGGGTCCCATCCCATAAACCACATCAAACAAATTAAAATGCGCCCATGCATTTTATCATTAAATTTTAAGTATTTAACATTAAATAGAATTAAATGTCAAATTATTATTTGTAAATATTTCTACCAGGCAAACTAAGGTCCAGATATCTAGTAAGCATAATTTATATCTTATAAACATTTATACATTTATTGCCTTTACTTTTGCAGTTTTTCTCTTTGTATTTTGAAGCCAGTTTATGTATTTTCCTGGGTCTAAATCATTTCCAAGGACTCTTAAAAAGCTTCCATGCCCTTGGCACCAGATCTGTGAGCCAAACGAGCACAGCCCCGGGCCCCTGGCTAACAAGTAAAACATTCCAGCTCGCAACCTCCACACCCCCACAGGCTAAAGAGCTGTTCTCCCTCTCCAGCCAGCCACCATTCCCTCAGGTAGAGCTCAAACACCTCAACTCTGCAGACAAGGCCCCTAGGCTCTGGCCCCTCTGGCCCCGCCTCACCTCCCATCTTTCATCTTATATCCCAGGTGCAGGACGCACTTGTAAGAAACCCACTCCCTGGACACAGTAAATCTCCTACATCAGGGGACATCCCCATTCTGTCTGGGCTTGTCCCCTGCGTGGCAAATTCCTTCATACCCTCCAAGGCTCACATGGAGGACCAACCCCTCCTCTGAGCTTTCTCTGACTTCCCCAGGCAGCCTGTGTACCTTCTCTAGTGCCCCCAGGATGTCCTACAGACACCTCCTTAACCTCCGTGCCACATTTCCAGAGTTTTCCCTGTCATTTTCTGCTTACTAACCACCTCCCCAACATGCCTAAACCCCCCCACCCCACCCTGACCAGGCAGAGACCTCTGAGGAAGGAACTGTGGCATTCACTTCCGGGTCCCCAACTTCTCCTGGAGATCTTGGCACAGAGCAGTCTGTGCAATGAATCTGTGGCATCTGTGGCGTCTGGAGAAACCTTTCCCCACCTCCCCAGTTTCACTGGGTCTCCCCTTTACGAATGTCAGGGTGGGAGAGGCCTCTGGCCTAATCTCTCACAGAGGGAGACTGAGGCCAGAGAGTTGAAGGGCCCAAGGCCCTTGTAACAATGATGGTCCTCACTTCTGCATCTGGTCACATGGATAGCTGGCCAAAGCCAGCCTGCTCCCCCATGCAAGGTGCCGGGGCTAGAGACATTCTGGAGGGTCTCCAGAGCTCCCTTCCAACCGCCTGTTATTCCCACAGTCAGACCCTGCAAGGGGCCTGAGAGCAGGCTCTGAAGCCAGGCTGCCTGGGCTCTGAGCCCAGCTCCACCACTGATTGTAGTATAACCTTAGCTAAGTTTCTTGAACTTCCTGAGCCTAAGTTTCTTCAACTGTAAAATGAGAAAATAAACTACTACCCCATTAGGTAAATCACAAAGTGAACAAGAAAAACATAAAATCATCAGAACACATAGTAAACAATAAATGTTAGCCATTATCATTTCATTATTATTTATTATTGTTGTTATAACAATAAAGACCCAAATTCTTTACCATGGCCAATTATGAGCTGAACTGTGCTCCCCCTATCAAATTCATCTGTTGAAGTAAAAAACACCCAGTACAACCTCAGAACGTGAGTACATTTGGGGATGGGTCAAGAGAAGTGATCATAGTTCAGTGAAGTCACAAGGATGCTCCCTAATCCAGTAGGACTAGGGTTCAACATCAAGACATAGACATGCACAGAAGAAAGACCAGATGAAGATGGTGAGAAGATGGCCAGCGACAAGCCAAGAAGAGAAGCCTCAGAGGAAACCAGCCCGGCTGATACCCTGATCTCAGACTTATGCTGTAGAACTGTGAGAAATACATTTTGTTTGCCGAAGCACTGGCTGTGATACTGCGCCATGGCAACCTAAGCAAACCAACCTAGCTACGAGACTGGACAGAATCTAACCCTGCTGACCCCTCCCAGTTCATCTCACTCCACTCTCCCAGCCACGCACTCCTCCCTTCAGTTCTCCAGATTTCTCAGTGCCTTTGCATGTGATGATTCCTTGATCTGTGTTGCTCTTTTCCAACTTTCCCTGCTATCCTTTGCCTAGTAAATTCCTGACCCTCTCTCAAATCTCAGACCACACATTCTATTCCAAGAAGCTCCCAGATGCTCATGTATTGCAGTTTGCGATGATATATTTATTTATGAGGCTATCTGAAAAATGTTTGCCTTCCTACTAAGCTCAATGAGGACAGAGCCTGTTTCCCCACCACCGTACCCCAGGGCCTAGCACAGTGCCTGGGACTCAATAAAGTGTGCACCATGGACAGAGGGTGCTCTGCTTGCTCACTCCAGTCTCCCTCCCCCAAGCTACTGCCCCTTCCCCATTCCGGGCCTCTCCAGCTCCCCTGCTCTCCCCATGACCCTCAGCTGCCCACCTGTCTCAGAGGAGATGTTGACCTCAACGCTGAGGTCAGGCACAGGCGCCCCTGGGAAGGAAGCCATGCACAGGTAGGTGCCATAGTCACTGAAGTGCAGGTCGATGAGCTCTAGGCTGCTGGTGACCGCAGGCAACTCGGGGTCGTTGCGGGTCACCAGCAGCCTCTTGGACATGCGTGCTGGCTTGCCATTCTTGAACCACTGGTAGGTCACTTTCTCCTGGGGCACTGCATCCACGTGGCAGGACAGCTTCAGGTCCTGTCCCAGCTGTATATTCTCGCTCTCCTTGATCACATCAGGTGTGATCTGGAATGTGGCGTTCTTCATGGCTACAAGAGGGTGGGAGGGAAGGGTGACTGGGGCTGGCCCAAAGCTAGGGGTCCATATCCCACCCCACCCAACCCAGCTTCTCCCCTGAAACTGGCCCTTGTGGAGGTTGGGGGCTACAACCCACTCCCAGGAGAGGCCACCACTTCTCTATGCTTGGAAACCATTCTGCTCGCTCAGAGGGCTTCTGAAAGTTTGTAAAGCTCCCTGCAGAACAGAGAGTTGGTAATAATGACAGCCACTGCCGGTGACAAAATCCCACCTCGGAAGGCTGCACCTTACACGAGTGGTCCCATCTAGAGGGTAGAACTGAGGGAAACCGAAGGGTGATTAATTGGTACCTTTTTTCCCTTTTGTGCTGGTTGACTCTTTGCAGCAAGTCTGTGTGATTTTTATAATAAAAGACTAAAACAATCATCTCCCTTGCAATTACATGAAAATACAGAGTTAGAAAGAAAAGAGTCTGGCCTTTTAAAAACGTGGATCTTGTTTGAAGCCACGAGCTGGAGTTCTTGATAGGTGGGGTGTTAATTGGACAGGACGCTAGTACAACAGCCATGACTCAGGACAGGGCTGGGCAAAACAGGCTACGGAGTCACACTAAGAGGTGATCATAAGTGCCAAAGTAAATTGAGATCTCATCAACTCAGGCTTTAAAGGCCAAAGGGAGGGCTGGGGCTGAAGCTCAGTGGTAGAGGCTTGCCTAGCATGTGTGAGGCACTGGGTTTGATCCTCGGCACCACATAAAATAAATAAAGGCACTGTGTTCATATACAACTAAAAAATATTTTTTAAAAAAGCTAAATGGAATCAGGTGGGGGAAAATAAACTTCTGATGGGAAAAGTTACATCGAAGGAAAAAGCAATCATCAATTTTTTCTTTCTTTTCTTTTCTTTTTTTTTTTTTTTGAGACAGTTTCGCTAAATTGCTGAGGCTGGCTTTGAACTTGTGATCCTCCTGCCTCAGCCTCCTGGGCTACACCCCGCTGTTGCTTACTTTCTCAGTCTGACTAAGTAAAAGGCCAGAGAGAGCTAACTTCTTTCTGTGAGGAGAGTCAAAAAAAAAAACAACAAAAAAAAACTAACTGGTCAGTGAGAGGTGAACAGAACCCATTTCCTCAGAGACTCAACTGAATTTAGCAGCAGTTCTACTTTGGTTAAAGAGTGGGGATCAAGCCTGGATCATAAATAGCAGCTGCACAAGTAGAAGAATTTAAAGTTTCTCCTTAAATCAGAATGGCAAGATCAAGACCACAGCAAACAGTTAATGATGATAACTACTGAGGCTGAGGGTTAGTGAGGAGAGGATTGTGCTTTCTTAGACCATGCTCCAATTTATGTATCATTTTCACACTTAGTAATTATCTTCAGATTCACTGAAATGCTTTTCTATTAAAGATTTGCATATAAAGTATATGGAAATGTGTGTTATCTTCACTTAAATTCAGTTAATCATGTAGAAACCACTGTAAAGGGAGGAAGCCAGGAAATTTCTGGAGTGTCCACAGCTAGCTTTTTGCAGCCTCCATATCCAACCCTAAACAAACTGTAGGTAATCAATACCAGCCCATCCACCTTGGATTGCTGAGGTTATATTTGGCAAATGTATATTCTAACTGAGCTTTACACAAATTTTAGTCCTTCTGCCATCTGCTGGCAGATGGCTGAATTGCAGGGAAATTGAAGTGCTTGGAAAGCGCCTCCTCAACATACCTCACCTACCCAGGGGAAGCAGACAGGCCCTTTCCCAGTTCACTGGTAGTTCCTGGAGGACAGGGACCTTGTCTGCCTCAAATTTCCCTCCTACCCCTCCTGAGGTCACGTACATCGCACCAGAAGGTTGACGGTCTTCTTGGCAGGATTGCCCACGTTGTTGGTGGCTGTGCAGTTGTAGTAGCCAGAGTCCCGGGCCTGCACTGACGGGATGCTGAGGGTGCCACCCTGGGCCAGAGCTCCAAGGGGCAGTGGGCCAGGCCCATGGGACCATTGCAACTGGGGCAGGGGATCACCACCTGTCAGCAGACACTGCACCGTCACGTTCTCCCCAGGGTTCACCACCAGAGTTTCGTTCACAGACAACTTCAGAGCTGGCGGTGCTAAAAGGACAAGGAGGTGGGGTCTTAGGGGACCGTGATGACTAGATGAGGATGAGATGAAGGGGCTAGGGACACCTGGGTGGGAGAGACGAGAGGGGAGACAGGAGCAGGCAGAGGGGAGGAGGGACTGGACACCAGTGGTGGGGCACTGTCTCCTGGTTGGGGAGTTGGCCCAGGTGGGCCAGGGGTGTGGGCGGGAAGTGCCTGTACCCGTGGTGTTGGTGAGCCGGAAGGTGATGGCCTTGTCTGGGATGCCACACACGTTACGTACAGACACCTGGCAGGTGTAGCTGGCATAGTCCTGGGGTCGCAGGTTCTTTAGCTTCAGGACCTTGGTCTCCCCCTGGGCAGCAGTGAAACACTAGAGTGAGGGATCTGCTTGGGTCTCCAGGGACCCCCACACTCCTTCACCCAGTCCCACAGGCAACAGCAAATTCCTCTCCAAATCCCCATCTTCCCAACCCACACCACTTGCCCCCAGGGACCCTGAGCCTGGGGTGGAGCTGCTCCTGCCCGCCCTCAGCAGGGCCTCTTCATGGGCTTCTCTGGCTCTGAGGTTGGGCTGGCATACACTGGCCAGGACTCAGTTTTCCTGTTCTGGGAAATGGAGGGGGGAGTACCATTTTGTCTTACAACTCACACAAACATGGGGCCACGCATGGTGCTCTGAAAGCAGCCTCCCAAAGCCCTCCCTGGCAGCATGGCCTCAGCAGCATCCCCTGGGACTCCAGAGGGCCCTTGGGAGACATCTCCCTGCCCCCAACACAGCAGCACCTGCCAGGAGTTCCCAATGCTGTTGGTCAGTGGGCAGCTGGTGGGGATGACTAGCCTGTCCCTCTGGGGCCTTTTCCTAACTAGCTCTTCTGCAGAACATGCTGCCTTGGAGGCTCCGTGTCCTCACCACTGCTCCCTGACCTTTCTGCTCTGACTGTGCCAGCCCCAGGCCGTCTGAATGCCAATCAGCATTCATGCTTCTGACATAGGGACTGAGCTGCCGAAGCCAGGCCGTCTGGAGAACCCAGATCTGGAGGCCCCAGCAGCCCCAGGCCCTCTCCCTGGGGGTGTGGGAAGAGGAGTGTGGGTGGATCCCGCTGCCCATCCTGACCTGGGTGTAGAGGGGCTCGTAGATGTCCACCCCATTGTCCTGGCTGTGGGACAGCGTGTCTGAGCCCCGCTTCCAGATGAAGCGCGCGGGCGGGTTGGAGTTGACTGTGCAGCGTAGGAACACCGTCTTCTCCTGGTAGAAGTTGCCTCGCACGTCGCTGACGGTCTGGTGCACTGTCAGCACGGGCTCGTCCAGGTCTGCAGGCACACAGTCCCCGAGCAGTCAGGAGGGAGTGTCCCCAAGGCGGGTGGCTCAGCTTTTCCTGAGAAGCTCCTTTTCTGGAAGCTCAAGGGATGCTTCCAGAAAGCCAGGTGCTCCTCTGGCCCTGCAAGCTCAACCCACCAGTTAGAGGCTGGGGACTGGAGCTGAGGCTTCCCAGACTCCCTTCCAGCTGTGCCTCCTCAGGAGCCTGCGTGGGGGTGTCCTGACTCACCTCCCACCATGGGATAGGGAAGTAGTTACAGACTAGAAATTAGGAAACCCTGGTTCAGCCTTTTGTTTGACTGTGAATTTATGGTGTAACCTGCCAAAGTCCCTCCTCTCTGGGTCTCAGTTTCCTCGTTGGTAAATTACACTAGATTGGTGGCTTTCTGCCCTGTCCCACAATAGAACCACGTGGAGTTTCTTTTCAATACCCACAGCTGGCAGAGCTCAGTGATGGTGTCAGAAGTCAGGACAGAGATTGCCTCTGGGGGAATTGCTGGCTGGGAGAAAGCACTCGGGAACTTTCTAGGCTCCTGAAAATGCTCTACATCTTGGAATGGAGTGTTCACACACACACACACACACACACACACACACGAGCATGCATAAGAAATGACTGAACTGATGGCTTAAGATTAGTGCTTTCTGTTAGGTATAGGTTAATGCTCTAAATAAGTTGGTTTAAAAAACAAACAAACAGCAACAAAAACCCTGATGTAGGGCCACATTTTCTATCACTTCTCTCAGAACCTCTGGAAATAGGACCCAGCCATCAGTATTTTTTAAAAGACTCCTGAGCGGGCCTAGCGTGCGGCCAGGGTTGTAACTGGGGGCGGTGTGGGGGTGGGTGCACAGGCATGTGGGGAGTCTAGCGCGGCCCCAGGGGAGAACCAGCGACATGAGATACCGTGGGGAGAGCCCTGGATCACAGGGGAGGCGCTAGGTTCTCAATTCAGATATGCTTCTCCTACTCTATGCCCTGGACAAATCACTTGTCCTTGATACCTCAGTTTCCTCATCTGCGGAAGGGGTGTGACTCAACCCTTCCTGCCCACTTTGCAGGGATGTTGCAAAATTCTTATGGGATTACAGAAGGGCCCGTGCGAAAGGCCTAGGGACACAGAGCGGAGGGTCAACAGAGTCTCCCCCATCTTCCTCCACCGAGGTGACTTCCCCACCTGGTCCAGGGTGGGGCTGGCCGGGCGCAGGGACCGGGAGGACGTCAACTCACACTGCACGTCCACGCGGATGGACTTGATGGCCGGCACGCCCACGCCGTTCTCCGCCTTGCAGTAGTAGCGGCCGCCCTGCGTGCGCGCGATGCGCTCGATGCGCAGCGTCTCGTTGAACACCGACGTCTCCTGGAACTTGTCGGATGCGCTGCCCGCGGTCTTGGTCCACCGCACCTGGATGGGGCCGGTCGGGCAGTCAGACCCAGACCCCTGCCAGCCCTGCTGTCCAGGGCTAACTCAATCTGGGGGAAGTGCTCAGACCCGGCAGGACACCACAGGGTGACAAGCCTGGGAATCCAGGGTCAGAGGGAGGAGGCTTCAGGCGGAGGCATAGTGCTGTGGACCTGTCTGAACGTGGGTTGGTGGCTATTACCTACCTTCTCCTCTTTTCTTTCCCCATCTGTAAAATGGTGAATATTATCCCTCCCTAGGGTTCCTGGGAGGGTTAAATGAATATATACTTTGTGCCTGCAAGACTAAGAATTTGATAAAAATTTCTGTATTAGTCCACTTACTGGCTTAGTGACCTCCTGTAGGTTACTCATCTTTTAGCCTCAGATTTCTGTGTGCAAAGGGTCTGTGGGGGACTGTCTCTAAGGTATCCTCCTGGTCTTCACACCCTTCTGTGGCCCCCTCCCACTTTGTCAGAGCTTGGTGACCAATAGGATACAGCAGGAGTGGCAGTATGTCACTTCTAAGATTAGGTTGTAAAAGTCTGATTTCCATGTTGGCCAGCTCTGCTGTCGCTAGTGGCCTTATGGAGAGGCCTGTCTGGGGAGGAGCTGAAGCCTGGAGCTAATATGAGTCAGCTTGTAAGTGGATTCCCCAGCCCCGGCCACCCTCGCGCGACTGCAGCCCTGGATGACACCACGTTGCAGCCAATGAGAGATTCTGCACCAGAACCAGCCCACTAAGCTGCCCCTGGATTCCTGCCCCATAGGGACCTTGTGACGGTGTTGTTTTAAGCCACTAAGTTTTGGAGTGTTATGCGGCAATAACTAATAGCATAATGTCCGTTTGCAAAGGTATTATGAGGCTTAGAAAGTATGCAAAACACCTAAACATAATGCCTCATATACATTAGTCAATACATTTCTATTATTAATATTGCCACAGATTATGGGAAAATATCAATAATCATATGAGCTACCACTCAAGGTGCCAGAGAGTTAGGAAAGACTGGTCAGTTCCAGATAGTGAAGTCTAAGGATGGGGAGGAGAGCAAGGAAGCCTTAGTCTTGAGTCAGGGGGGATTGCTTATTATGGAGAGAGGCAAGGACCCCAACCCTGGTGACTAACATAGGCTGGGGAGAAGTGTTGGATAAAGGGGAACCTTCATTACAGGGAGCAGCAGCTGTCATTCCCACCCACCCCCATGGTCCTAGAGGTTCTAAAACTTGGGAGAATCTCAGGAAACTCGTATCTAGGTCAGAGGGCACTTTGAAGACAGAAACTTTTTTTTCTTTTTGTACTTGAGGTTTTATTGTTTTACCATGATTTTTCTAGGTGGGTTTTATTTACATACTGCTCATGACTTGGTTTGATTTAATCATCTGAGGGTTCCTATTTTTTTTTCAGCATCTATAAAATGCTCAGCTTTGGTTTCTTTAAGTTTATCTCTTCTCTTTATTCTCTATTCTTCTTCCACAATGCCTAAATTTATGTTGTAGCTTCTCATTCTATACTCCACATCTTTCAACTTCTTTTACATATTCCCTGTCTCTTTGTCTTTTCCACATTGCATTATGACTGATTTCCTCAGATCCATTGTCCAATTTGTTTATTTTCTCTTTAACTATCTCTAGGGTAATAAGACCAACTTTTTTGAAAGACTATATTATTTTTATTTCTAGGGTCTCTATTTGCTTTTTATGTCTAACTGAAGAGGTTTTATAATCTTCTGTGTTATAAATTCTATTTCTTCCATTGTGTCTTCCAATATTTTAAACATATTTGTTTTGAAGATCTTTTTGGATTGCTGTATTTTTTCTACTCAGATATGAATTGTTCAATTTGTTGGGTCTATAAATTTCAAAGTGTGCTTTAAATTTCTACTGCACAGGCTTGTATTCAGTGGGATTATCTTCCACAGAAGTCCTTCTTGGGTCCCACAGCCTGTCTGCAGGGTAGTTTTATGGTTACCAGCATCCAAGATAAGGGCTTCATAGATGCCAGCCAGTTTTTATGTCAGTTTCCTCACCATGTGCATAGTGCAAGACACAGGTTTAGGGTTACGCTTCCTCATAGTTGATTCTGTTTGTACCAACACCCCAAAATAGAAAGTCTGTTCCCTCTGTGACTCTGGGCTGTGACAGATCTTCTGTCCCCATTCATAGGGGGTACCAGTCTTATTGAACTTCCAGCTTTAAGTAGAGTCTGGTTCCAGCCCGCAGCCTTGATGGGCCTGTGGCTTCAGCTCCCGCCCTCCCGTGGGTGTCCATGTGACTTTGTGCATGAGTCATAGGCTCTCCATGGACCAGGCTTTTCCATCGCTGCTCCTGTCATCACAGTCTGTATTTCTGACCCCTAGATGTCCCCACTGTGAGGAATTCCATGTCCACTCTGTCCTCCATCCTGACCACAAGTGGGCCCTGAGATGCCTCCTGGCTCCCGTTACGCTGGATGCTCCATAAGAACAGCAGCTCCCGCCGCCTCCTCAAGACCGCTGTGTTTGGAACTCAGCAGGTGTTCCATAAATATTTGTTGTAATTAAATGAGCAAAAAATAAAGTAGAAGGCGTGTCGGGAGAGGTCAGCAGTGGTGGCAGGGCAGTCATGCATGGGGGAAGGATGGGCAGGCAGGTCTGGCAGGAGCACAGGGTGTGAGAAGGACAGGGTAGGGGTGGCTGGAAGAAGCCAGGAGCCCCACACCTCGGAGCTTGACCGGCCCTGGAGAATAACTGACAGGGACCTGCTGAAGGCTGCTGAGCGGGGGCGTGAGATGGGTAGCAGGTTTGGGGGTGATTGTTCCAGGAGCAAGTGAAGGAATGGGTAGGGGAAAAGGTGAGAGGCTGGGAGGTCAGTTGAGAGTCTACTGCAGTGGTTGGAGGGCAGGACTGAAGGCCCGTCTTATAGAGGTGATGAATGAGGAACAGGGAGGATAAGTTTCGTGCAAGAGCCATAAACAGACTTGGAGTCTGGATAAACATGAGGAATGAGACGGGGCAAAGTCACAGGTGAGCCCAGGGCCTGAACCTGAGCAGTGGGTCGAAGGACAAAACCACTGATGAAAACAGAAAAAGAGTCCGCACAGTGGCTCACACCTGTCATGCCAGGGGCTTGGGAGGCTGAGGCAGGAGGATTGCGAGTTCAAAGCCAGCCTCAGCAACCTAGGGAGGCCCTTTGCAACTCAGTGAGACCCTGTCTGAAATGAAATACAAAAAAGGGCTGGGATGTGGCTCAGTGAAGAGCCCCTGGGTTCAATCACCAGTACCCACTCCAAAAAATAAAAGAAAAAGAAAGAAAACAGAAAAGCAGGGGCATGGACATGACTCGGATGGGGATGCACAAGGGACACCTGGGTGGCCCAGTGCAGCCTCAGGAGAGATGGCCAGCTCCCTCCCCAGCTTTGAGGGAGACCATCCCCATCCTAATGGTCACACTTGACACAAACACCATCCTACATTCAGTGACATTATTTTCACTTCTAAACAAACCTTTGAGAACAGCAAACAGTGATAATAGATTGAGGCTGGAAGAGTCTTCAGGGGTTTCCCTGTGCATCTGCTTGTCCCAAGGTCAAACCTATTAAAGGCACCGTGTTCCCAAAATCATGCAGAAAAAAAAGGATTTCATATTTCTCTGTCCTTCCTAGATCCAATTGCCACCTTTTCTGCTGCTATTAAAGGTCACACAGCTCATGGGCAGACTCCACCCAGCCCTCCAGGCCTCCTCCTCCCTGTCTCCTCCCATGGGCTCTCAGCCATAACTGGCCAGCACTTCCTGCCTGAACTGCACACTTGATCTGTGACAAAATGCATCTGGCATTTCCAGATACTTGTCTTCTGTTCCCTTCTAATTGCTTTGGGTCTTTGAACCTCCAGAGTGTGGAGCTAGCCTGCCAGAAGCCTCCTGAAATTGAGATTATTTTCTGTGTCACATGTAACTCCTGGAGCCCCCAACCCAACAGAGGATATACTGGAAGGAAGCGTGCAAGCTACAGAGAACCCTGGTTGAGCTTCAAATTCTGCTTCCATCCTCACCAGAGCTGTGTGACCTGGGGCTTTTACCCAACCACTCTGAGCCTCAATCTCCTTAGCTGCAACGAGATGTCAAACGGGGCCATTGGTGGCTTCCTCCTGGCATGTGGTGAGGATGCCAAGAGAAAACACCGGGGAAAGGACCTCACCTAGTGCTTGGCACATGGTCTGCCCTCTGGCACTGGTTGAAGGTGCCTCCGAGGATGTGCCTGCTGCACAGACAGCGGGACGGACAGAACCGAACCAGCTGACACAGGTTCTCCCGCGTTTTCAGGTGGATGAGCCCCCAGCCTCCAGCCCTTCCCTCTCAGAGTTCATTGTCCAGCTATTTCCTCCTCCCCAGGCTGCCTGGCCCCGTGCTGCTCCTGCAGCCTGGGTCCTGATTCCGGGGTGGGGTGCAGGCAGGACAGACCCTGCCAGGCTGGGCTCACCTGGGGCCGGGGGTGCCCGGTGACCAGGCACTGCAGCACCAGGGTGTCCCCCTCCCGGATGGTGTAGACGCGCTCGCTGACGTTGTCCTCCTTCACCACACACGCCTGTCCCGCGTGCACAATCTGGGCCTGGGCTGGAGCTGGCAAGAGAGGGGGAGGGGGTTTAGGTCAGGCGCCAGGGCCCAAGGGCCTGAGCTGCCTCTGGGGAGGCTGGGGGAGAGGCCAGCCTCTGCCTCCCCAGGCCATTCCACAGAGGGCCCCCGGAGGCTCACCTTCCCCAACCACATCTTGGTGGGTGGCTTCCCGCCCTCCCTGAGTTCCTCCTGAGAGCATTTTCGCAGCAATCACTTACCCAAACCGGAGCACTGCCTCCACCCCACCCCCTCGGCATCTGCCTTTGGAGAGTGTGGCTCAGGACACGGCCTCCCCACCCCACAGGGCACCTTCCTGTCTGCAGAGGCCTGTTGCTTTCCTCCTTGTTCCTGAACCTGTGCACAGCTGCTTCTCCAAGGGACCCAAGTTTCCCCAGGGAACTGGGACTCTTGAAGGACCGATGCTCTCCACAGCCTCTCTCCTGAGCTCAGGGTAGGGGGCCAAGCCTAGGAGATGGCTAGAGGGGCCACAGGAAGGTGCCTAAAGTGCCATGGCCACAGCCCCTGCCACAGCATCTAGTCCTCTGACTTAACAGCAGACCATCCCCAGCCCGCTGGAGCTCCAGCTCTGGGGAGGAGGCAAAGGACCCCAACTTTGCAGCTGCCTGCCCACAGCTCAGGGTGGAGACCTGATACAGGACACGAGGAACGCTGGGGCATACAACAGCAACAAAAGGTACATAAAATGTGTCACCTCCTCCAGGAAGGCTTCTAGGACTGCACCCCCACCCCACAACAACAGAGCAGACCCGTGGGTGCCTCAAATTCGGGACTCTGTGTCCAGGCCTGCCAGTCTGTGAGCTTCTCCTCAGGATCAGAGCAGGTGCTCAGTGAGTGTTGAATGAATGGATTTGCAAGGCCAGCCCCTGGGGACACAGCCCCAGGAGGCAGAAGGAGAGAGAGGCCCTCTGCGGAAGGACCCAGAAGGCCCCATGGGAGAGGCAGGTTTGAGCCAGCCCTCAGAGACCACAGAGGCTCTGTGCTGGTGGACTGGACGGAGTTCCACACTATCTGTCACCAGGGTACGCCTCTAATGACCTCTGGACCTCGTTTTCTCATCTCTGAAGAGGAGAGATGCTCCGGCCCTAAGCACCCGCAATGCTGGAGGCGGGAAATGAAAGGTGCCTGGTAGATGGCCATGTGTCCTACAGCTGCCACAGGAGCACCTGCCACCAGCACCGAAGGAACGATGTGAACTCATCACGGGGTGCCGCCCACAGACACACCCTGGCACAGTGGGCCAGTAGGTGGGAGTGACACGGGCCATGCCAAACCATGAGAACCGCAGCAGCCTCCGCCAAGAGTGGCAGCGGCACCAACCCAGAGTCTGAGCGTCCCGGTGACCATCCTGCCTGCCTGGTGGCCATAGAGGAATGAACCCCAGGCTGGTTGGCAGGAGGCAAGCTGTGTGACCTTGGACAACTCCAGCCGCCTCTCTGAGCCTGATCCCCCACCATAGGAGAGAGGTGGATTAGATAATCTCTGAGGTCTTTTCCAAATTGCATTTTCTATTAATTTTGGAATTGGCACATAGATCCTATGTAATGAAGGATATGGAATTAATAAACCTCCAAGACAGTGTGTGACCTGGGAGGAGGGAGGGAGAGAGAAGCCAAAACTTTGATCCTTCCAGTGAATTATCTCCCAGTGGCAGAACAAGCCCTGGAAGGGAGATAACCATCAGTCCAAGACAGCAGCCCTGGGGGAGGGATCCTTTCCCAAGTGAATTCCCTCCCAGTGACGGTGAAACTACACATCAATCTTGTCCCTGTGTAAACACCCTAGAGGTCAGATGGGCCTGGACTCTGAACCCTGAGCCCCCGTCCCTGCCCTGTAGAAGCACTGTCTCATCCATACATTCAGTAGAAACCGTGCCCAGGGAAAACGAGTTAAAGATGTTTGCAACCTTTGCCTACGTCTTGCTAAAGCCTTCAAGGACTAGGACACCCCAGTGTAACCCGTGTATCCCACACCTCCCCTGTAATCAGTGCCATTTCTACCCACTCCGCTGCTGAACCAAGGCTTTGCTCAGTTGGTGAGGTCTGCTCCCATCCCAGTTATTTATACTTGCATCATGGTGCCGAAAACGTTTTGGTGATTGTTGCTTACATATAAGATATGGGCTCTGGGGACTGAGTCTGACGATGTCACCCTCTGCCATGAAAACACATAAACGTCACCATACATGGGGAGCTAGTCATCTGTGATCAAGGTCCGCAGGAAATCTCGTCAAGAAACAGCCTACCCCTGGGTGGCAGCTCACGCCTGTAATCCCAGCAGTTAGGGGAGGCTGAGACAGGAGGATCACAAGTTCAAAGCCAGCCTCAGCAACAGTGAGGCCCTAAGCAACTCAGTGAGAGCCTGTCTCTAAATAAAATACAAAATAGGGCTGGGGATGTGGCTCAGTGGCCGAGTGTCCCTGAGTTCAATCCCTGGTACCAAAAAAGAGAAAAGAAACAATCTACCAAGAGGCACAAGCGGGTTGCTGAGAGGACCAGGAGGTCCCCTGGTTGCTTAAGAGAGCTGGGGGCCTCTCCAGAGGAAGACAGCCACTGAGCAGGCTCCCGTGGAAGACAAGCTGTGATCTTGGACTCTGTGGCTTCCTCATAGCAGGGCAGTGTTGTCATGACAGACGCTTTGGTGACAATAAGGAATTCTGAAAAGTTGCTGAGAGCTGGCCTGTCCCGGGGCACAGCCTGCACAGACGGGGACACTGGGACCTGGCCAGGAGACCCGGGCTTCTGTTACCAGACATTTTTTTGTCCTCGCTGAGGATGGGGCCCTAATGGGCATCATGGATGACATTGTTAAGATGATCTGACTCCCTCTGATGACAGTGACCATTAAGACAGTGGGAGAGCCACTGGGGAGGAGGTTGGGGTCATCCCTACGCCAGCTAAAGAGGTGGAGCACATCCCCACTCCTGGAGATGCCCCCAATGGAAATGAGCACTTGCCATGACCACACAGAGGTACCAGAACATTCATAGCAGCTTTCTTCATAATACCTAAAACCCAGAAGCACCCCTTTGGCCACAGTGGCACACAGCTGTAATCCCAGTAGCTCGGGAGGCTGAGGCAGGAGGATCCTGAGTTCAAAGCCAGCCTCAGCAACTTAGTGAGTCCCTGAGCAACTTAGTGAGACTCTATCCCTAAATAAAATACAAAAAAGGACTGGGGATGTGGTTCAGTGGTTAAGTGACCCTGGGTTCAATCCCCAGTACCAAAAAAAAAAAGAGTCTGAGTAAGGAAACTCTGGGCTCTGCATACAACAGACCAGAAAACGTAAGTGGAAAAAATGAACTTTGGATAAACTGACATTGTTGGACCTCACAGACACAATTTGAAAGAACCCAGACCCAGAAGTGTATATCATGCATAATCTCATTTATTCAAAATCCAAAACCAGAAAAACTGATTTTTTGCGTGGTGCCAGGGATGGAACCCAGGGCCTCACACACAGTGGGCAAGAGCTCTACCACTGAGCTGCACCCCGAGCCCGTGGAAAAGTGAATCTTGGGGTGACAGAGGCTTAAGAGTGACAGCCCTTGGGGGGATGGGGTATCATTGCTGGAAGGGCACGTGAGCCCTCCCTGGGGGGACGGTGGGGTCCCGTCTGGCAGTGTGTACGGGGTCTGTGGTCGGTGGGTGCACACGAGAGATGCATCAGGTACTTGCTTACGATTTTGCCCTATGTAAGGGCAAAAATCATTTTTTTTGATTAAAAAAATAAAGCTCCCACCTGCTATTGATGACCTTAACCATGGAGATTATGGGAGAGAACCCACTGATCCTTCCAGTTACCCCTTCCCAGCCCGATCCGTGCTCTTGGTGCAGACTTTCCTTCTTGAACAAGAGCTCATGTACTAAGCACCTAGTACCCACTTGGGCATGGTGTTTCCGTTTGCCTGTCCTGCCCTCTCCCCCCCGCAGTGTCCTTAGCACAGGTGGCCTCTTGACTCCACTCACCCCCCACGGCACTCCTTCCCAGCCCCCAGCTCGGCACACCCCAGGGAGCCTCTGCCAACAGCAGCATTCAATTCAGAAGGCAACCAGGCCAGGCCTGGGACTCGATGTCGATGCCCGGTGACATATCCCTTCATTCAGTCTGTCAAACAAGAAATGCCTCGGGGCCTGCACCCGGGGGTGCTGAGATGCTGTCAGGAAGAGCACGCCAGGACCCGCCCTCAAAGCGTGCCACTACGGCAAACAAGGAAGCAGAGAGGGACCGATGGCTTCAGAGAGCCAACAACAACTCTAACACGGGGATGCAACCAGAAACTGTGGGGAGAGAAGTCTGCTTTAGAAAAAGAGAAGAAAAAAAGAAAAAGAGTTACCGAGGCAGAGAACCTAGGACTCATTTCCAGCTCTGCTGCCCACTAGCTGGATGACACTGGGCAAATTACTTAACCTCTCTGAGCTTCAGCCTCTTCATTTGTAAAATGAGAACCGCGGTGGTTTCTCCCAGGGCTGGTGTGAGGGTTAATGCAATCTATGTAAAACATGGGCCAAATAGCATGTGTCTCTCCATGAATGACAGCTCCCGAGGTGATTAAACAGGAGCAAGAGATGGGGACAGGAGGCCTCCTGCCGTGGCCCCCTTACATCCCAGGGGGGGAAATGCTCAGAGCAGGCATTGAACTGGTAGGGATGTTTCATGAATATGTTCAAAATTCATGCTGAAAGTAATGCAGGGCTTCCGAGGAGCTGGAAAATGGGTGGAGGAGCTGCAAAGCCCCTCCTGAGCAGCCCCCCTCTTTCACACACAGTGTGTGCTTTCAGCAAGTTGCTTCTGCCTTAAAGATGTTCCCTAAAACATTCCTTGATAACCCATTGCAGAAGATTTTCACTGCAAAATAACGATACCAAATGTTCTCTCCCCAGACAGACGCAGCACACAGAGGATATCGCTAAAGGCTCTGATAAGTCCTGTAGTCAACACATCCCAAGTTTTCTCAGTTGTAAAATGGGGCTGTCATGAAGAACACAGAAGTAAACTTGCATTGGGACGTAGCAGCCTAGGGTCAGCCTCGGATGTTCCATGTTCCTCTCCAGAGCCCACCCCCCCAGATCCTGCGTGCCCTTGGTGTGAAGACCCTGCCTTGTCTGCCCCAGAAGCCGTGGGGTGGCCCGTTCCTGGGTCTGCTGGGCATGTCCAAGATCCTCCCCGCAGTTCTGAGGGGCACAAAGGGCGAGTGATGATCAGCCTCCTTGGCAGAGGACAGAAGTCCTAAGTCACTCAGGAGGCCGTAACAGAGCTGTGACTTGAACCTAGGCCTCTTGCTTTGAAGCACAGGGCTCTGTTGACCATCCCAGTCCCCCCACCCCAGGACAGTGTTAAAATGCAGATTGCCAGGCCCTGGCTAGGGCAGGGGGCAGGATTTGTATCTGGAAGAAGTTCCCCAGCATTTGGAAGACAGGTTGGATTTGATCTCTGCTCCACACATTGGTGGAGAGAAAATCGAATGGGATTTTGGGATCAAGTATATTCCCCTGCCTCTTGTCCGGGAGACTTTGCTACCTGCTCTCCTGAGCTGTGTGGACAAACCTCCACAGAAAAAGAGAAGTGGGTACCCTACAGCATTCCTTCATAACCCCTTGCAGATTTTCACGGCCAAATAAAGATGCTGAATGTTCCTCTCACTCTGCCAGAGAGGCTCAGCACACAGAGGCTGTTGTTAAAGGCTCTGGTAAGTCCTGCAGTACACACACCTACACAACGCAGCTTTATCCTTCCGATGCTTTCCAAATTTGTTTGACCAAAAAACCCTTTCTTCACAGAATACCTCTTAACACAGAGAGATGGAGGGAAAACAAGGGCAGAAATGCAAATCTAAGGCTTCATACAAAACTACTTTGGGCCAGATATGGTGGCACATGCCTGTCATCCCAGGGCTCCAGAGGCTGAGACGAGAGGATCTCGAGTTCGAAGCCAGCCTCATCAACTCATCGAGGCCCTAAGCAACTCAGTGAGACCTTGTCTCTAAATAAAAACACTAATTTGGGGTCGTGTAACATGCTCCCTCTCTGGCCCCTTGATTGAGAACAGCCAAGTAGCAAGAGAGATGTCACTGGAGGGGAGTGTCATGGCAAAGACAGCCAAGGTAGGCCTCCTCTGGCCTATGGGCTCACTCCTTCCCTCTCCAGAAGGGTACACACCCCAGATGTGTAGGTGGGGGTGGGGTCTGCCAACACCAGCAGGCCCAGAGAGGAGGCCACAGACACTCAGGGATGCAGGGAAGGCAAACTCCACCCACTCGCTGTGGTTCCACAGAGCGTTCTCACTCCTTGGGACCTTGGTCAGTGACTCCGTCCCCATGAGGGAATCTCCTCCTGGGTGCCAGTGGGCACTCTCCAGTGCACTCAGGCACATGGAGGGCACTAGGAAGCTCAGCAAGACAGGCAGGCAGCAGCGGAAAGGCCCACAGCTTCCCTCAGGTCCGCCCCCAACCCTGCATTTAGGAGGGCTGGTCCTGGGCTGGGGCTGTAGCTCAGGGGCGGCACCTTCATAGCAGGCAGGGCACCCGGGTTCCACCCAGCACCAAAACACCATCCTGGACTCATACAGAACTGGGCTGCTGCCCACCTTCCGCTCCTGACCCTTCCAGGGGAAGTATGTCTGCAGGCTGGGGAACTGCCAAGAACAGAGACGTGGGCGGAGGGAGGAGGCAAAGGAGAGAGGGGCGCTGGAGACCTCTGCACCTGGAGCTGGTTCAGTCTGCCCACAGGTGGCATGGCGGTGCCTGCACCCTCGCCACCTCCCAGAAGCATGTCCTGGGTGAGGCAATCTGTGCCTTGGTTCTGGCTTCCATCAGACAGTCATTCAACAAACCTGCTAAACTTGCTGCCAGGGTTACAAGGGGCTGTGGGCCTCAGGCACTGCACCAAAGAGACACAGTCCAGAAGAGCCAGGATGAGAAAGGCGCCTGTGGAGCCCCCCCCTGAGGGGCCGGGGTGTGGCTCAGTGGTGAGCTCCTCCTTGGCATGCAGAGGGTCCGGTTCAGTCCCCAGCACCAAAACAAAATGGCCTGCTGAGAGGCAGAGAGGGGTCACGGTGAGCCAGAGACCTGAGCTGTCCCAGGTCTCCCATCCCCTATTCCCGTAATACGACAATAGCCGTAATTACTGCCCTTGTTGAGCATTTACCCTGTTCCAGTGTCGTATTGAGCACTTCATCTCTATTATCTTATTTATTGCCCATAACAAGCCTGCTATTGTTTCCATTTCTCAAACGAGAAAGCTGTGGCTTAGCAAGGTCACGGACACTGTCCTAGGAGGCCCCTGGCCTGGAGTCTGTCCCACTCCTGCCTTCCACGCTCACCCTAGCCCATTGCTTTGCATCTGCCCAGTGTGCGGACAGTGCTGAGGGCTCAGGGCTCAGGACACAGTCTCCATGTCGGCTGGGGCCAGGCCTAGGCAGCACCTTAGAAGCCACCCCCCTCTGTGACACTCCGACCCTCCAGCTCCCGGTATGCACATGTTGATCGTCCTCTTGTGCATGTAATGCAAATGGACACTTCATAATTTAGCAGAGTTAACACTGCTGAAATATTAACAGGCTTTTTCTCTTTTAATTAGCTGTTCAGAGAATGGCGGCCGGGGGTTTGGGAGGAGGCTTTCCCAGGCAGGCGCTGGGCCTGCTCCGCCTGGGCCTCCTGCCAGGAGTGAGGCTCCAGCCTCTCCTGTGGCCCGGAGGCCATCAAGCATGTACCTCCGGGGGAAATCACCCGGCCCTCCTGTGCTCGCTACAGCAGGGTCGTTCTGCCCTTTGTGCAGTCCAGATGTCACAGAGCTGCCTGAAGCCTGTCCTCTGTCCCCTGACAGACAGGAGTGGGCCAGGGAACTTCCCAGGAGCCCTCCGAGTCTGGGGGAGGCTTCAGGCTGGATCGAAAGGACCCCACGGGCTCGCCCAGTGCAGTCACCAGTGCAGGTCGCCGCAGCAGCACACAGCAGACTTTTGGCCTCTGCTCCTTCTCTTTTAGGCGGTCAGACCCACGTCCAGGTCATTCCCTTCCCCTTCCTGCCTTCCCAGGCCTTCAGAGGGCACGCACCACCGCCCCTTAATTTGCCATTGATTCGTTGATTTGTTCTCTACCATTTCCTGCGCACCTATTATGTGAAATCTCCTGCCCTCAGCGTTAGGACACAGAGCCACCGAGATGTAGCCATTGTCCATGAGGAACCTCCCCGTCCCCTGCTGCAGACCATGCTAACATCTGCGTGGTGCTGCAAGCTTTTTTCTTTCTTTCTTTTCTTTTTCTTTTTTTTCTAAAAAAAACTAATCAAACCAAACCCATATTCAGCTGGCCTCCCTTTTGGCTGCAAAAAAGAAAAAACAATCTGTCCCCAACCTGAGTACATGTATCTCTGACCTCTGGGCACGAGGGCGCTGTCACTGAGCGTGGCAAGCAGCCATAGATGAAAGGATCAGTGCACAGGCTCCCACCCCATCACCACAACAGAGCATGAAAACAAGCCCTGCTGGCATCGTCAGATGCACGGCCTGCTACTCTTTGCAGGGCTGGTGGCTGCAGACACTGAAGCTTCTGGAAGAAGCCAGCACTCAACATCCCTGCTATGCTGAAAGTGGGG
Organism: Glaucomys volans; assembly: GCA_020662805.1. Taxonomy (NCBI): domain Eukaryota; kingdom Metazoa; phylum Chordata; class Mammalia; order Rodentia; family Sciuridae; genus Glaucomys; species Glaucomys volans. Next base: position 43,212 of record JAJEJO010053983.1, read on the forward strand.
GCCATGCTCACAGCCTGGCCTCAGGGGAGGACACGGGTGTGGAGAGTGCAGGGGAGGCTGGAAGGATCTGCAGAGGTGGGGGTCATCGCGAGTCCAATCTGCACACCTGCTTCCGGAGCGCTGGGATGTCTGGACCGACCACCAGGAAAGCCTCTAAATGAGGGCTGTGGACCCCCAAGGGAAACCATAAAGGGCCTTCCTCCCTGGTGGGCAGCAGGACTCCAGGATCGACACTCCTCATGAGGGGATGAGGGCACTCTGGGCTGTATGGGGAGGACGCTCATGAAGGCCAGCACAGGGAGGCCCGCCCACGGGGTGCCGCTGGGTGGAAGGTGCACCTGCAAAGCTGGGGCGGCTGGGGTGTGGTGCGGGCAGGAGGAGGAGGTGCCTCTTGCCTAAGGGCCTCAGGACCTGGGGCAGGGTGTGCAACCTCTGGCCCCAGGCCTTCCTCTGCAAAATGAGGACAAGGCTGCATCACAGGCCGAGAATTGGGCGGCGCACTGGGCACAGGACACACTGAGGAGCCCTGGGAGCACAGTGGATCCTGCTCCATGTGACAGTACAGCCGGGACCCCTCGGGAACCTGTTCCAAAGTGCTGCAAGAGGACAGTGTGAACACAAACGAAGTCTGCTTTGGAGGGACGCCCACAGCGTGCAATCCCAGGAGACCAGATGTCAAGTAGAAATCGCTGGATGATCGTGGGACAGAGAGGCCACCACCCACCAGGGCAGAGAGTGGCTCTGGGTGAATCCAGGACCCTAACCCAAGGATGTGGGGCCCATCAACAGGGTCATTCCTAAAATTGGCTCGCCTGGGTCCAGGCCTCCCGGCCCCACCAGCCTCTGCCATTGCTGTGGTCCCTGGACAGATGGTCCCTGAACCAGTGCAAACATTAAAATGACAGAATCCATGGCGGCTGGGCCGTGATTGAACCAAGCCCAGGAGGGAACAGGCCTGGAGGTGGCAGGCCCTAGCGCAGGGCTCTTCTCCAGGCAGACAGCCATTGCTGGGTGACCTGGGCCAACTCACTTAACCCTCTGGTCTGGAGCCTCAGTGTCCTGACTGTAAAGTGGGTACAAGAGGGCTCCCTGCTGTGTGTTCCACACAGGAAAATGGGGTGCTGCTGGGCAGGTGCGTGCCGCCTAGCCTGCTCCCGACCTACAGCTAGAGGGTGGAATAGCCAGACTCAGACCTCAGGATGCGTCTGCCCTGAGAAGGTCCACCAGGTCCAAATGGAGCCTGACAGCCCTGTGAGTGACCCTGTCTCTACTACCCCTCCAGCCCTGAGTGCACAGCCTGGGCCAGACCTGGGCCAGGGAATGAAGGAACCCCTGAAGCTCCTGACCCCAAACCCAGTGGGGCAAAGTCATAAAACACAGTTCTGTTTAAGCCTCATAAACTTGATGCCCAAGCCAGGGTGCCAGCTCAGGCCTCCATGGGGAGACAATATGGTCAAGGCATTGGACTGGGAGCCCTTGGATAAGAAGGAAATAGTACCAATGTTCATAGCAGCTCAATTCACAATAGCTAAGCTATGGAACCAACCTAGGTGCCCTTCAACAGATGAATGGATAAAGAAACTGTGGTACATATACACAATGGAATATTACTCAGCCTTAAAGAAGAATGAAATTATGGCATTTGTCAGCAAATGGATGGAAGTGGAGACTATCATGCTAAGTGAAATAAGCCAATCCCAAAAAACCAAAGGACAAATGTTCTCTCTGACATGTGGATACTGACTCACAATATGCAGGGGGGCAAGAGATAGAACAGTGGGGGGAGTGGGGAGAAGGGAGGGGGGATGAGAATGGGAAAGACAGTGGAATAAATCAGACAGAACTTCCTTGTGTTCACATATGAATACGCTACCAGGGAAACTCCACATCGTGTACTACCACACGAATGGGAAACTATCTTCCATGCATGTTGATATGTCAAGGCACACTCGGCTGTCATGTCAAACTAAGAAGAACAAAAAAAGTTTAAAATGATTAAGAACGGGATGGCATAGGAGGTGGGAGTCTCTGGCCTTGACTGAACCCGTTTCCCCATACAAAGTGGAGCCAATAATGTCAGGCTCACCAGGTCCTCTTAGGGGAGAGGACACGTAAGAAAGTGTCCGTAAGCCATCAGGTTCTGCACAGATCAGGGCTCCGCACCAGGTGCCGGAAGACCCAACTGTGGCTTCAGAAAGTGAAAACCAGCAATTAGAGCGCATCCCCACGCTCCCCTGAAACCAGGGCACACCGTGGAAATGCTCAACGCCGCTGGGGCTGGGCCGCGTGCAAAGCCCGCTCACGCTTCCGGTAGCACCACCCAGCAGTGCAAAAGGAGGACGAGGCACTGCTCCCACCCCAGACTCGTCAGGGACCCTCTCCCCGGGGAATAGCCCCCAGGGAGGAGATGGTTTAAAAGGAAAAAGTCTTCACATGAGGACAGCCAGGACCCAGCCATTTAAAAGAAAGGGACATGGGCACCCACCCAGACTCCAGCAGTGGAGAAATGGTGGCCCAACCCCAGGACCACTGGTGGAAGGGATGCCATTAAAGTGACGGTCAATAGCAGGAGACACTTCAGTCCAGGAGCTGAAGCCAGCTGCAAACCGACCACTGTTTACTGCTGGGTCCCACATGTCCACAGGCCGGGCGGACTGAGAGGGAATTGTGGCCACCTGATGGTCACTGGTTGCTTTTTCTCCCATGAAGCTGTGTAAGTGGACAATGATAACATCAACCCTGAAAGCAAAATTGATCTTTTTTTTTTTTTTTTTTTTTTTGTTCT
>JAJEJO010053983.1:46096-102641 GCA_020662805.1 Glaucomys volans
CTAAGTTGCTGAGGCTGGCTTTGAACTCGCGATCCTCCTGCCTCAGCCTCCCAAGTGCTGGGATTACAGGGATGCGCCACCACACCTGGCTGCAAAATTGATCTTGCAGTTGAGATCAGACAGGGACCTGGACCCAGGACCCAAGAGGACGGGAGGGACAGCATTTCAGGGGGGTCTCCCCTGCCCCCAGTAACTATGGGTTCCCGAATCCAGCTGCAGCCCCGGGAAGCACCCCACCCAGCTGCGGATAGGACTGGGGGTGCTGCAAGCTGACTACCAGAACCTTCTCAAGGCTGCCCCTGAGGATGGAGGCACACGGATCCTGCAGGCCAGGCCTTCAACCCAGCCCAGGAGGTGGCAGGAGTGTAGCTCTAAGGTTTCAAAACCGGGGAGCAGAAAGGTAAGGCCCCAATTAGCTTCATGCTCCCCTCTATCCTTTGACCTTTGGCAACCTGCCCTTCCTGTCCCCCAACACCTTGAGAGCCACCCATCACCCCCACATACCAGCTGTCAGCCCCAAATCTGGGACTCACTCACCATGTCCTCTCCCCACCCGCAACCCCACGCTCACTCTTCCAGCAAGCCCTGTCAGCTTCACCTTTAGGACTGAGCCCAAGTCCATGTCCTGCAAGGTCACCCTGGTCTTGGTCCTCTCCTCCGACTCCTGGAAGTCTACCCTGCTTCTTCCCTGGTCTAGTGTAGCCTCCTCAGCACAAGCAGAGGGATTCCTTAACAACACCAAGTCTGGTCCCTCCTCTTCTCAGCTCAAAACCTTGCTGTGGCTCCCACCTCACTTGAAGTCAAAGCCAACACTTTTAAATAGCCTGTCCTGACCTCTGCCACCTGTTCCCCCCAGCTACAACCACACAGTTGCCTTTGGTCTCCTTCAAGCACACCAAGCCTACCCCAGGGCCTTTGTACCTGCAGCTCTCCTGCCTGGATGACTCTTCCCCACCTCTCCAGAGCTTCTCCCCTCCTTTCCTTCTGCTCTCTTCCCTCTGAGGGGCCTTCCCTTGACCTCCCCACTTCAGACAGCACACCTGTCCCCGCCTCTGTGTCTATAACACTCATGAACGCCCAGCGTATTAGCCTCTTTTCATTCTCTGTGTCCCTTATGGAGACACCCCTGGGAGGGAAAGTGTATTAAATCCTAGAAGGGATGAACAATGTTTTTGTTTGTTTGTTTGTTTGTTTGTTTTTGGTACTGGGGATTGAACCCAGGGGCACTCCACCACTGAGCCACATCCCCGGCCCTATTTTTTGTATTTTATTTAGAGACAGGGTCTCACTGAGTTGCTTAGGGCCTCACTAAGTTGCTGAGGCTGGCTTTGAACTTGGGATCCTCCTGCCTCAGCCTCCCAAGTGCTGGGATTACAGGCGTGTGCTACCGCGCCCAGCAACAATCTTTTTTTGCCAACAGCCAACTCAGGAACTTTGGGAATATATTTTCTTTTAGCATCAGGTGTATTTATAAATCGGGAGATGTTATGCCTGCCTTCCTGCTTACGTGTTCCCCTCTATTTTCTCCTCCATCACTGAATGGTTTCTCTCCTTTGTTGGTTAAAGTTTTAGAAACCAGATAAGTGACCTGCACTGTGGGATCCCATTATAATGCTGAACAACTGGTCAACATCTCAGAATCAGGGAGGTCGGGAAAAAGAGTGAAGGGCTTGGGGAGGCCCAGTGGATCGGAATTCATTCACAGCCAGGGCAGCAAAGTGTGGCCATTAGGAGGCTCCCGGGCAGAGGACTCCGGAGGAGGGAGGCTTTGGACCAGGAGGAGGGCACTGCCTCTTGGGAGGAGAGCGAGGTCTGGAGTGGACAGGGAGGTGGGCCGCAGTCCACGGTGGTGAGGGCCGGCTCGCCCTCCAGAGCCAGCAGGGAGCACTCACTCTGGTTAGAAAGTTCCCAGAGGAACCGGGGGCAGCTGGCTTTCTTCCAACCCTTCTCCCGGCCAGAGCCTGGGTCTCAGTCTCCTTCCCGCCTTCTCCCCACATCGTGTCACTTGCCTGTTCACAGGGCCTCCCGTGCCACTCCCGTGGTGGCCAGCTCTGTGACAGCAGTGACAGAGACAAGAGGGCCTCCTCCCGCCAGCAGACCACTGAAGCCTCGTGCAGGCCCTGGCTGAGCGCGGTTCCCTCCCGTCCTTCCCTCTGCTCCAGAGCCCTCTGAGCAAGGGCTGCCATTAGCCCTGTCCCCTGGGTGGGGAAACCGAGGCCCAGGCCCAGGCCCACCCAGGAGCGCACAGCAGCGTGTGCCGGGCAGAAGGCGAACTGAGCCCCGTTCCAGAGGCTCTGCCCCTGCCAGCCGCCTCCCGCACCGGCCTGAGCCCCACCAGGGACGAAGCCCTGACTTTGATATATTTAGTTAACGTGATTCTGAAATTAGCCCCGCTGGTGTCATGGAGCCTGGCAAGTCATGTGCCGCAGCTGACCTCAGAGCTGCCAGCCGCTGCCACCTGCTGACACCTCGGTGTGAACTCTGGTTACTTCCCGCCCTGGGGGCGCTGACGCAGAGGGAAGGGAACAGTGAGGCCCGGGTGGGGGCCAGGCTGGACCCCAGAATCCTCCTCTCCGGTTGCCAAGGCACCACCTCTGTGAGATCTGGGCCCTGGTTGGGGGGCATGATGGGGCCCGAGGAAGTTTGGGGGCTGCAGAGATACCAGCCCTGGGACCCCCAATCATCAGGCGCCCCCCAGGAAGAAGCCGCTGTGGGCAGGAAGTGGAGAGAACTGAGCAGAGCCGGGAGGGGGAGCACGGCGGGGGAGGGAGCACCAACGAGGAGACCGAGGCAGAGGCGGCCAAGACCCTGCCGACGGCTTGGGCAGCACTAGCCCTGTGCCCAGGAAACAATAGGCGCTTCATAAATGCCACCTGGAGCGGTCTTACTGTAGGTGTTCCACAAAGGGCTTGCTGGAGGGGCCCCGGTGAGCCCCCGTTTGCCAGCACCAGGGACGAGCCAGAGCCACGACTGGGGAACGGGCACCTGGGCTCTTCTAAGGTGCCCCTCCCCTCTGCGCCCAGCAGCCCTGGGCTGGACCAGCGGGGAGGGCGTCAGGAGAGGGGCACCCCGTCCCTCACCCAGCTGGGGCCCATCGCCCTGGGCCAGCCCCACCCCCACCCTGGCACAGGCACCGCGGGTGAGCGCACGCCTGGCACAGGCCCCAGTGCCTGGGAGAGAGGCTCCGAGCGGGTGGCTTTGTGTTTTGTGAAAACCAAATCCACAACTGAGCTCTCCAGCCAAGCAGAGCCTGCTGGGAAGGCTGGCAGGCCTCCTTCAGCCCCCCAGGAAGCATGAGCACCAGCTGCCACCCTGGCTGGCACGGAGGGCTGCGGGGACGGGCCGCCCGGCTCTGGCCACGCCAGGGTCTGCCCTCCCACCCTGACCCCCTTCCTGCCTGGAATAAATTGGAATACAAATCAGAGGGAAACGCTTTCCTCTGTTTGAACAAATTGCTATGGATTCCTCCCTGTCTCAGGTCAGGGCTCGCGATGGGGGATATTTTCACTTGCCGACTGCTAATAGACTCAGGAGAAGCTGCTGGATCGATCGAGGCCAGGAAAATTAGCCAGGAGCTCCAGGCCAGCCTCGGCCTGCCCCTGCCCCCCACTTCAGGTCTCCCGGAATGGGTGGAGGGCAGCCACCCCCAGACTGGACATAAGCACTGGAGGGATGGACTGACCACCCAGGGAGCAGGATGCCTGTGCCCCCCACCCCCGCCTGGGAGTTAAGGTTGGGGAGGCAGTGGATAAAGGGAGACCCAGAGAAGCCCCCAAAGAGATCTATAGAGCTCGTGCACACGCACGCACGCACACATACACACACACATAACACCGTCATGCCTGCACACACCTACCGCACACACATGCCCACTGTATTTAAGTGTGCATGAAATAAAAACACACTTGTACAGGCTAGAGAGGACACAGGGAAAGCACTCCAGGTCCCGTCGAGGTACCCAGCGAGGGCAGTTCATGTCCTGCCAAGGGTCTCCACACATACACACCAGGCAGAATGAGGGAAGGGTGCAGCCCTGCTCCCTGGGCCCCCAGAAAGCAGGGAAGGGAGACAGAAATGGGGTGCAGGTGCTCCAGGCACACCAGGGCATCCCTCAGTAGCGAGCTCCTTCTGGCCTCACCCCAGGCCACTGTGCCAGTGGCGATGCCAGAGGCCATGACTGTATGGAGGAGCTGAGGCCAAGCAGGATGGGGTTGGGGTGCTGGCTGCAGTCTCTGAACACCCTGGAAGGACAGCAAACAGCTCGAACGGGGGAAGCCTCTCGCGTCCCCTGCCTACTCCCATGCCCACCTCATATGTCCACCACATCAATTAGCACCAGATCTGGCTCAGGAGATAGGCACGGGGAGGAGTCTGGGTTCACCAGCAGGCAGGGCAGCACCACCAGCTTGGTGGCCCCTTTGCATCTGACCCCTGGATTCTGCCTCCAAAAACCAAGCAGAGAGAACCAGGTAACTTCTGAACTCATAACCTCCAACCTCCTCCTTGGAGTCATATCCAAGCTAAGCCCCTACTTGCTCTGTGGCCTGAAGATTTCTCTTGCTCTTTCTGGGCCTCAGGTTTCTCTTTCGACAAATGATTAGATTTGCCCCAAGATTCCCCACCCCACCCTGCTCTGTACTCTGCCTGTGGTTCTAGATGATCTCTCTTGCTCTCTGCTGTATCCTCAGTGCCTAGAACAGTGCACATAGGAGGTGCTCAGCAAATGCCAAATTAATTCACCTCTGCTCCCAGTGAATAGAGAAGAGACAGAAATACTCAAAAGGATGAATGTAGCCGGGTGCATGCCTGTAATCCCAGTGGCTTGGGAGGCTGGGGCAGGAGAATCTAGAGTTCAAAACCAGCCTCAGAAACTTAGCAAGGCCCTGAGCAACTCAGCAAGACCCGGTGACTCAACAGTTAAGCACCCCTGGGTTCAATCCCTGGTACCAAATAAACAGATGAAGGTGCTACTCTGAGATGGACCCACAAGGCCCATGACATTTAGAGGTGCAGGCTAGCCCAGTCATGGTGGGGTTGGGGGCAAGGCTTGGTTCCTGGGGAGGGAGAGGCAGAGTGCAGTGGACTTATTACTCATCTTTACCCACTCCCAACCCTCCCACTCAGGCTCCTGCAGAGAGGAGAGGGTCTCCTAGGGCCAGAGGCTGTCCCCGCCTCTACCTTAGCTGTGAATTCAGCAAGGCTGCCAACAAATGATCGTGCCTCTCGTGGCAAAGCCCAGAGGACCCTTCGGAGTGTTGGTTTGTCCTCATTGATCCCCAGCCTTGTCTTCTGCCACTGTGAGGCCCTCTCAATCCTTCAGAGAGATCCTGACTTCTATCAGGAAAGTCTTAGGGACATCGACATGCAGGGGATCTGGTCACAGGAAGCAAATGAGCAGCTTACAGGTCTGGTGGCCACAGGGGAGAGTTTCAGCTTGGAATTCGGGTCAGAAAACAAGACCTAAGAGCAAAGAGGCAGGCAGAGCTGCCTGGCCTGCAGGCAGGACTTCAGAGGCTCACTTGGGGGGCAGCTGACGCTGCTGGTGCCTGTCCCCAAACCCTTCAGGGCCACCAGCCCATCTCCAATCACCAAGGGCCATCTCTGGCCACTAGAGTTTATGTACCTGTGTGTTCAGAGGGCTGGGAGGATGGGGAACTAACTGCCCAGGAAGAGGCCTCAACCGACGGCAGGTGGGTGTGGGTGTTTCAATGTCCCCACTCCCTCACTCGCCATGGGATGCCACCGAAGTGCATGTTTCAGGGTCCCAGAGCTCCCCACAGGGACATGGCAGTACCTGACTCCTGCCTCACTTCCTGTTCCTCCACCGCACTTTCTGGATCTGTCTCCTAAATCATCCCCACTGCCCTCCACTCCCCATCTCAGGATCTGCTTCTGAGACCATGGGTCCACGTGCATTTTGAGTGTCCCTGGTGTGCACTATTCAACCTCGCAGGCCACAGGTCAGAGCCACTGATGCCCAACGACCCCACACACACATGCATGTCAGATACCCTGCCCTGGCCCTGCTCCCCCAGCACTGCCCTGGAAACCCCTGGCCCAAAACCTGCCATCCAGGATCCAGCTCATCAGACCCACCACCTGGGCCTCGGGGAGCAGGGCCACAGGGCAACCTGCTGGAGACTAACGGGGACAGGCGCCCTTCCATGGCCTCTCTGCATTGACCCTGTGGTTCTGCCAGAAAGGAGAGAATCCAGGCCTCGCCATAGCACAGGACCTCAGCTCACCCTGGGTGAGGATGCGTTTGGGCAAAAGGTAAACTGGCCTCCCCAAGGTCCCCCAGCATTTTAGTAGAACACTAGAACCAAACCCAAATAGATGAGGCCACTGGAATTCAGCTTCATCCCCACTTCACCCTCCCAGTATCCCCCTCATACCAAGATGGAGAGGGTCTCAGGGTCAAGGAGATATTACAGTTCTGCTCAGGGGTCTCAGCTCCTGAATCTTTTTTGATAAGAGGTATGTTACAGCAAGTTGAAATGAGATCAGACACTGAGAAGAACTTCAGAAGGATCGGAGACACTGAGCAAATAGGAGTGGAGCTGCATGGTCCTGCTGAAAGGCAAGAAGAGGAACTAGATCACCAGTCCAACACTCTGGGGCCCACAGCTTCTTGGTTTCGATCCCCAAAGTCTGCTTTCCAGTCCACAGAGCGCTGCTGCTGCTGGGACTGCAGGAGACGCTGGCCAGTGGGGAGAGAGAGGCGCCATCAGTGGAGCCCAGCACCACTTATTGAGAACCATGTGGGGTGCGGGAGAGCAGGATCAGAACCAGTGGCTGACAGGCAGCTTGGGTGGACATCTGGGTGACCACAAGCACAAGCAAGACGCTTCCCCATTCCAGGACAATCTGCTCATTACCTGCCACATCCATCCTCTCTTTCTACACGGCATTAGCCAGGTGCCAAAGCACATGCCTGTGATCCCTCGACTCAGAGGCCAAGGCAGGAGGATCACAAGTTCAAGGCCAGCCTCAGCAACTTAGCAAGACTCTGTCTCAAAATATTAAATGGACTGGGGTATGGCTCAGCAGCAAAGTATCGCTGGGTTCAATCCCCAATACAAAACAAAACAACCAAAAATACCCAATATTTTCTTAGGCAAGAATGTGCCCATATAAAAGTCTATTTAGCCAGGCACAGTGGCACATGCCTATAATCCCAGCTAATGGGAGGCTGAGACAGGAGGGTCACAAGTTAGTGAGACCTTGTCTCAAAAAAAAAGTGGGGGTTAGGGTGGAGCTGGGGATATAAATCAGTCCACATGTTCAATCCAAAAAACAATCAATAAAAATATAAATATAAACAAATTTCTCACTCTCCCTTATAGTCAAGAACGGCCATCGTGATGTAAGCAGAAGTCACTGGAGGAGGCTTCTGAGAAAGCTCTTAAAAGGAAACCAACTCATCTAGTAATGCCCACTCTTCTGAATGTTCCTCCCTTCTTCCTGCCTGGAATGTGTCATGATGGCTGAGCCCCAGCAGCCCTTTGGAGACCTTGAGAAAAAAATGCTCTAGGGCAAGATTTGCCAAAGTTTGCTACACATGGGCATCGCCTGGGGATTTTTTTTTTTTTTCTCTTGATTGCCACTCCTGGACACTCCGATTTAATTGCATGAGGTGCAACCTGGACATGGTAGTTTTTTAATGTTTTCCAGGTTACTCTAATGTGTAACCAGGTTTGAGAACCACTGCTTAAGGGAACGGGGCTGCAAGATGAAAGGAGCCTGACTAGCCACCCCTGGACTTCAGAAGGCAGCTGCACTCTGAGCCTCTATCGTCAGGCCTCTGTTTCTAGCAGCAGAAGGTCATTCCTGGTGGACTGCGGGTCTTCACACTCTACCCAAGGGCCAACTCATCCCCCGCAGCACAATCTGGAGAACAAAAAGCAGCCAGGCAGCGCCCTCAGGAAGCCCCTCTTGGGGCCACATGTGGCACCCGGCTTGGTCCTGGGCAGGCTGAGTTCAAATACTCATCCTACCACCTCCCGACTATAGGGCATGGGGGAAGTCATTTGCATGAGCCTAGGGTCTCCACCTGGACAGTGAGGACTGGCAAAAGCCTGCATGCTCCTGCTCACCTGTGATGCCTCGCCTGTGATCACCTGGGCAGCTGGCAGACCCCTTCCAGATGCTCAGGAGGCATTTCATACATATTTGCTTGACGTACATTGCATTGCTATTGTGCGCTCCAGCCCTGGAATCTCCATTTTACCCTCAACCAGACAGGAAAAGAGAATAAACAAAAGGGCCACATTTCAAAAAGGGAACAGATTTTTGCCTATTAAAAAATCAATGGAGCTGGGCGCGGTGGCGCACGCCTATGATCCCAGTGGCTCAGGAGGCTGAGGCAAGAGGATCATGAGTTCAAAGCCAGCCTCATCAACTTAAGGAAGCCCTAAGCAACTCGGCAAGACCCTGTCTCTAAATAAAATTTTAAAAAGGACTGGGTATCTGGCTCAATGGTTAATCGCCCCTGTGCTCAATCCCTAGAACAAAAAAAAAAAAAAAAAAAAAAAATCAATGGAAACCAGGCGCAGCAGCACACACCTGTAATCCAAGGTCCTCAGGAGGCTGAGGCAGGAGGGTCACACGCTCTAGGCTAGTCTTGGTATTTAGCAAGACCCTGTCTTAAAATTTAGAAAAAGAGCTAGGGAGGTAGCTCAGTGGTAGAGCTCCTCTGGGTTCAACCCCCAGTTCCATAAAAAAATTAAAAAAATAAAAATCTCTGGAAGCCACGATCGGAGCGGTATCTTCAAATCCACCTAGGTTTGGGACGGAAGTCCCTTGATTCAAAGCAGGGAGAAGGGCTTGCCTCCTGAGCTCCTGGCCTGGGGCTTCCTGTTAACACCACAAGAGTAGAAAGTCTCTCCACTCAGAGTTTAAACAATAATCAGTGAGATTTTTTTTAAAGACCCCAGGGTCCTGATGAGCTTGGTTAGAATCTAAACTTGAGCAGTGACCTGGAAAACTAGACATGCCCCCAAATCGCCCGGGAGGGCTCTGCCGGCCCCAGCTGTGCCCCAGCACCCACTGAGAGCTCTCCCTCCACAGTTGCCCTGAGGCCACCTGCAGAGCCTGGGTCAGGCCGGGGCAGGGCGGCTGCGCTGTGGGCCAAGCTCTCCAGGTGCTCCTGACAGAGGCCCCGCGGAGGGCACTCGGCACAGCTTCCCGTCCTCCAGAAAATCAAAGTGTCTCTGCTGAGTTTCTGGGACTAGAAAGGAACCAGAAAAAGAGCCTGTGGGGGGGCGGGGTCTTCAAAGCTGGCCAAGCAGCATCCTCCTGCTGCCCAAGCCAAGGCCCCTGACCAAGGTGGCCCCCTCCAGGAGCCCCGGCACCCCCCAGGCAGGAGCCAGGGCATCTGCCTTCCCAGCCCCCGGCCTGCTCCTGAGCACCGCCCACTCCCGGGGCTCCCTGCCATCTGCCTGCCGCCTCCTCTGCTCTCGTGAAACAGAGTCCCCACAGTTCACCTCAGAGTTTACAAAGTGCTATCTGTCACTCACAGGCTCCTCCCCACAGGTGGGCGTGCCTGAAGCTGATTCCCAGAGAGGGAAACCGAGGCTCTGAGAGGGAGGCCCCTGGGCCCCAAGCAGCTAGCTGCCCCCCAGGCCTCAAACCAAGCCTGACCTTGGGTCCAGTCGCTTCCTCAGGCCCTGGCTATGCACTGTGCAAACCAGGGACCACAGCAGCAGCATCAGGGACCTGCGTAGAAAGCAGCTGGTCCCAGACCCCCTGAGCCTGAATCTGCATTTTCACAAGATCCGAGGGGATTGCTGCCCATGGTGGGAAAGTGGGAGGAGCCCCCTCCCCAGCTCTGACGTCCCCCTCCCCTCTCCTGTCCTCGACTGACCATCTCCTCTCCCCTTCCTCAGACAGCCCTTCCTCCCATGAACCCCACCCCTGACTTTGGAGATCCCCTCTCTGGTCTCCTCCCACCCCATGCCACTTGCTGTGTCTCCTCCCACCCCCTTGATGTTGGTGCACCCCAGGGCTCTGGCCTTGGCAGGCCGGTCCTCCCCACACCCCTTCCCTGGCAGTTTCATCCCCCCACAATGGTTCCGACCCCCATTGTTCAGTGGCCATGACTCCAGATGTGTGAATCCACTTCATCTCTCTCCTGAGCACTGACACTCATGTCTACCTGACCTGCCAACACCCCCCCCCCAACACCCCAGGCCACAATCCCATGCTTGAAATTTGCTCTCAGTCATTCAGATTAGGTATGGAGGCCTGGCTAAGCTCCAGGCTCTGTGCTCAGGGCTCCCTGGATGTTTCCCAGAAATCCCAGCAGCAGGAGGGGCCACAGCCAGGAAAGCAGACCTCTCAGGCCCTCACAGCTGGCGCAGGGCAGAGCTGGGATGAGACCCAGGTTCCTCTCCTGGAAGGCCAGGCTCTTATCTGCATCACTGCCCCACACCCATCGGACTTCTGGTGGCTTCTGTTCTACCTTTCACCACTGTGCCAGGCCTTCCAGCTCCAAGCTCACCACAGCTCTTTCCCACACACCTTTGGGGCATCGTGATTGTTCAATCTCCTTTCTCGTCTATTGCAACAGCTTCTAACTGGCTCCCTTTCCTCACCTTCTACAGTCTATTCTCTATGCAGCCAAAGGGATTTTACTAAAAAGGTGCTCATTTATGTCCCTCTTTGGCTCAAAACCTTCCCATCTCACTTAAAATAAAACTCAAAGTCCTTGCATAGCCTTGGAGGTTTCAGACATCTTGGCCCTGCTAATTCTTTGACCTACCTCCTAATCCCCACCCCCTCAATCTCTTGCTCCAACCACTCTGGCCCCCTCACTATCACTTAAACAGGCCAGGCATGCTCCTACCCCAGGGCCTTTGCATCAGCTACTCTCCTACTGGAACATACTTCCTACAGGCATCCACAAGGCTTCTCCCTTGGCATCTTTAGGTCTGTTTTGGTGGCACCTCCTCAGGGAGGCCACCAACCACGGTTTACAAACTTGAACCACAGTTGGCCACTCCTTTGTTCAAAGCACTCGTCATCATAAGACACATATTCAGGGCTGGGGACATAGCTCAGTTGGTAGAGTACTTGCCTCGCAAGCACAAGGCCCTGGGTTCAATTCCCAGCAACGCAAAAAAAAAAAAAAAAAAAAAAAAAGACACATATTCTTGTTCACTGGCATGAGTCCTGCCTGTCTCCCCTCGACTGGGACACAAACACCAGGACAGCACAGACTGGCCTTCCTCACTAGGCATCTCAAATGCCTTATAGAACGACTATAGTTATAAGTATGTCCCACTCCCCCTGTCCTTTATCACAGCCACTACCCTGGGTCAAGCTCATGTTCTGGACAGCCCCAGCGCCTGCTGACCAGTCTCCCACACAGCTTCCTCCAACACACCAATGTGACTGCAACCCAAAATGTGGGAAATTGACCATTTCCCTGTGGAGACTCGCCCAGCAGCTCCTCCCAAACCCGGGATCCCAGCCCTTCCCCACCAAGCATGGCCTTTGCTGTCAGCAGCTCTGGGCTCAGGTCTGGGTCTGCCACTTGGACAAGTGACCCCAAGCACCCTCAGTTTCCTCATTTGTAAAATGAACTGACAAACCAACCTCTCCAGCGGTTGTGGTGAGGACTGAAAAAGACCATGTGCATTCACCACCTCGGCCAGATAGGAAGTGGCAGTGGGAATGATGGTGGTGATGGTGATGATGATGGTGGTGGTGGTGGTGGTGATGGTGATGGTGATGGTGGTGGGGGGCGGGCAGGTTCCTTTCTTTTCCAATCTAACTGCCCTGATTTCCATTTCAACTTGGGCTCTAGTCTCACTGAGTGACTGTCCTTCCACACACCCAGGATCTTTAGCCCCATCTTAGTGCCACAGTGTGCCCACTGGCTAGGGATGTGCTCTGCAGTCCTCACTTCCATTTGTCAGGGCCTTGGGGGTGAACTCTTCATCTCTCGGTTCCCACAGTCCTTATCTACCCTTGCCACCTGCATTTATCAAGATCTACCAGGGGCCACCACCTCTGGTGTGAGTCCCTTACACTCGACGCATCTCAGTACCCCACCATGCCCAGAACTGGGTCTTGCTCAGGGGAGGGACTCAGTAAATATTAACGAATGGTAAGTGAATGGCTTTCTTTACCCCAAATCAGAGATCCGGTGGGATCAAGTCTTGGGGTCACTTCTTAACAATACCAATCTTGATCAGATCATTTAAATTATTTTTTGTTGTTTATTTGTCTTTTGGTGGTACTTGGGATTGAACCCATGGGTGCTTTAATACTGAGCTACACCTATAGCCCTCTTGTTCATTTTGAGACAGGGGCTTGCTAAGTTCTCAAAGCTGGCCCCAAACAGGAAATCCTCCTGCCTCAGCTTCCCAAGTAGCTTGAATCACAGGCTTGAGTCACCACACCCAGCACAGTCACTTAAATTCTTGGAATCTCAGTTTCCTCACTTGTCGAATGGAGACAGTAGGACCCCCTGAGCTGACCTCTGAGGCTGTCATGGGAATCAAAGGCAAAAGGCCAAGACGATGTTTGGTGAGGCCCATGATACCCACATGCCTGTAAGGAATTATTATAACTAGTGATCTTCCCCAAAAAGTTCATTCCTCTTAGCACCAAAAGATGACCAAAAGAACCATCACCAAATGCCTGGTGGCATGCCAAGTGAACTTTACTTTCTTAGCCTTTTTTGTATTTTTTGATTGTTTTTCAAAGAACACCTGTTATTCATTGACTTAAAAAAAAGGGGGGGGAGAGTTACTTGTTTGATAAAAGAAAAAAAGATTCATTCCTTTGAGCCAAGTGTGGCTCTTGCCTCCTGTATCAGGTAGTGGCATTGAAATGCCACAGGGGCTCCTCACTACCTGGTACCTTCAATCAGCAGATACACCCCTGCAAAGGAGAGTCTTCTGACATTGGGGACAAAGATGCAGAAAAAAGGCCACGCCTCAAGCTCATAAAGACACAGCTCTGCCAGGGCACGGACCACCGCCGTCCCCCAAGCACACCCAGCTTCACTGGGGCAGGCACCTACCAAGCTGGACTGAGCCCCACCACAGACCTCTGTTCAGGCCTACAGAACACTTGGGCCATAATGAGAATGCAGGAGGGGCGGTTGTGGTCATGGACGGGTGCCCTGGGACACTAGGGTGAATGTGCGGGAGCAAGGGGGCGGGGAAGGCATGGAGCTCTAGAGGGCCCTAAGAAGTCGCCTTCAGCCCCAGACTGAGGGATTAGAACAATTCCCCTGCCTCTGATAGGGTGAGGCCCACAGGAACCCGGGAAAGGCAGAGCAATGTGGTGGCCAAGCCCGCCCCCTGCTGGCCACATGTGGAGCAGCAGCACCCTCCACACAGGGCAGGACCCCCCGGCCAGCTACCCACTCTCCACCCACACCCACACCAGGGACCCACTCAGGCTCCGAGTCCAGAGGCAGGTGGGGAGTGGGGTGGGGCTCTTCCAGGCCTGGGAAACCCATGTTCCACCTCCAGGTCTCCCGCCTTCGCGGGGTCGGGCATCTCTCAGCCCAGCCTTCCTGAGCCCAGCAACAGGAGGTGAAAGTCAGGAGTGGGTGGGGGAGCACATTGCGGGGGAACCCCTCCTCCTTCCGGTCTCTGTCTCTCTCCTCCTGGACCTTTCCCTGCCTCCTGGGCAGCCGGAGAAGCCAGGGCTGCTACCACTGCCCGGATTTCCACTCCCGCCCCCAGGTATTGATTTCCTGCATCATTCATTTGCCAGGCCTGGTGGCTGTGATTAGCTCCCTCCACTCTCCCTACGGAGCCCCCCGCCCGTTCCTCCATGTTCCAGCAAAGCAGAGCTAATACCAGGCTCTAAATGAGGCTTTGCCACCCTGGCCCCAGCAGCTCACAGCCAGGCCTGGCCAATTACACGTAGGCCCTTGGATATCCCCAGTGCGCCCCCTGCCTAATAAAATCCCCTCGAACCCACTCCTCACCTAGAGCCCCTGCACATCAGGGAGGCACAGATGCCCAGCCTGCTGTGTAGGAAGGGACATGTGGATCATCCTGAGCCTGTGGGGAGGTTCTCTGGCCTGATACCACAGGCCTGGGGACCCCTCAGGCTGGCTCAGGGCTGACATCAACTTGGAAGGGGGGTAGATAATGCTAACAAAGCAAACAAAACAGCCTGGATTTGTGGGCACAAGGCTCTCTCTCCCTCAGGCAATGCCTGTCAGAAGGGACTGAGACAGGGACCTTCTTAAGGACATTTAGAAACCCCCAAGCCTTCTGCTGGCCCAAGGGATCCAGCTTTCTGATTTGACACCTTCTCTAGGGAAGAGTCAGATAGGGAGGCAGGAGGTAGAAACTCGTGAAAGATCCCAAGTGCCCACACCCAGATGGACGGGGGAACACAGCCTTGGGAGACTCACTTCCTGAAATTCCTGCACTGCACTCCCCAGAGGAAGGGAAAAAACCTGACTTGGTGATAATTCTGTGAGCTATGTTGCTCTTGTCAAATTATTCAACATCTGTCTTCATGTTCCCACAAAAATTAGCATAGGATAGTAGTTTCTGATGACACCTTTGGTGAAATATTTTGACTTCCACCAGTAAGTTGCAAACAACCTGTCTTAAGGATAATGTCAATTCCCACTCCTGCATATTAAATAATCCAGGGGTTTGTTGTGTTTTTGTAAGGAAGAGGAATCCCACCGACCTGCCCCTGGCTGGAAGTCTACCTGCTATGAGAGGAGGGGAAGAAGCTAGAACAGAAAAGGGGGTGTTCTTGACACTATCCACACACAGGACACACCTCTCCCATCACCTGGCTACTGTCTTTGCCCCAGAACTGGGCCTCTGAGGCCAGCTCAGTCCCCTGGCCTGCCAGAAAGCAGATTATAGGATCCACCACGGAGGACAACAAACTGGGCCAGTAGATTGGGAAGCGAGGAGGGAGGGGGACCAGCTCCAAATGGACCATCTGGTCCAGCACTCGGCTGCTGTAGCATCTGTGCCCCAAAGAAGAGTGAAGCCACCTGGCCACACTGAGAGTTTCTCCCCAGCGCTGTTGCAGACAGCAGACCTTGGAGCAGGTGGGTAGACTTCGGCAGGCACAGGGCCTAGGGCTCTGGACACCTGCCTACCACCAGTGTCGGCAGACAGACCCACAGCCCAGGCCAAGTGCTGGTTCACCCCTGCGCTCTGCTTCACCTCATCTCCAGAGTTTAGCTTCCTTATTCATCTGTCCTTTCCTCAGCCACACAGCCTGGGGGCAGAAGGGCAGGGATTGGGGCTCCCTCCCCAAGGTACACATTTTTCTCCCTCTGGGCTTCCAGGTTCTCCTCTCTCCCAGGGCTGCCAGCCTAGGACTCTGAATCCATCAGGAGAAACCCTCAACGTGAGTCCCACCGCCTGTGGGAAACCACCCTGGAGAGACTTCTTGGGGAGAAAGAATTTGAAGAAGCATTTCTTTCAGTCTCCCCCAGTCATGGCCCCCTCATTTATTCAACAAATATCTGAGGAGCTTCTGCAGTGTGCAAGGCACCCTGCTGGACTGGAAGCAGTGATGGACGTGACCGACCATCTCTGGCCCGATATGCTCTCCTCACTCTTTCTAAAGGTCTTTGTCCACTTTGGGGATAGAGACAATCGGGGTGCAGCCGGAGAATGAACCCCAGCTCTCTATCTACTTAAGCCAGCCCCAGCCCTCAAAGGTGTGTGCTCCTGCTACACCTGGCCAGCGCTTCTGGCATCACCAGGACCTCGGCAGCCTCTTTCTCTGGCTTCTGTTCCATTTTTTCTTCTCTCCATCCACCTAATAAAGACTTTCCACCCTGCAACTCCCCAGTGAACCAAACCTTCCCCAGAGCCAAGTTCTCTGAAGAAAGGTGGGAAAAGTCTGGTTGGCTCTAGCACACCCAGTCTTCTTTTTAATTTTTGCTGAGAGCAGCTGGGACCTGGGCACATGGAGGAGAGGAGAAAAGAAAGAGGGAAAAGGAGGCAGTAGACCTAAGGCTGAATGCTGGCCCCAAAGTGCTCTGAAATCAGGGTCTATGGCAACCACTGCTCTTGTTCCCCAACCCCCACTGCTGAGGTTTCTGGTCGAGGCCCCAAAGAGCCTCCTCAAGATGGGTCCCATGCAGCCCTGGAGAAAGTTGGAGAAGCTGGAGGGAATGGAGGAGAACAATGGCCATAAGATGGACTTGCCAGATCTGCCCAAGGGCACACAGAACACAGAGGAAGGGTTCTCCAGCACCCTTCTGAGTGTCTGGGTATGAGCAGGAGGAAGCAACTTTCTTAGGGCACCTCAAAGATGGCAGGAGAGCTGTGGTGGATATTTGGGAAGAAAGAGGAAAAAGGAACTCCTGGACCACTGAAGGCCAAAGCCTCCAGGTCCTGCTCAGCAGCCTCCTCTGCATACCCAGCCTCTCCCAGTCCCACACCCTTCCTCCTTCCTCCTCCCTCCTGCCTTTCCTGGCCTGGAGGGGAGGGGAGGATGGCAGTAGGAAACACAAACTGATTAAGAAGCAGAGTTTGGCCAGATGCCTGGCCAAGCCTCATCCAGGAATTAAGCCCAGACCAGCTCTCTGTAGAGGGCCAAGATCATGGCATCTCTTGGACACCCTGAAGACAACCCTTCCTCTTGACAGGCACAGGCAGATGGAGCAGGGCCCTTCAAAAGGAAGTACTTAGCACCAGCACCTGAAACTGGTATCCAGGGGGCACTGCCCCTGCCGCCCTACATAGAACAGGTCAAACTCCACCAGATCTAAACAGCAATCATCAGGCCCTGTACCCCAGAAAAAGAGAATCTTGCCCACTCCAGCTACACATCATTAAAAAGTGACCTACAAAGACCACCCTATGGTCAGGAGAAGGCAAGAAAGAGCCAGGGGCCCTGGAAACGGACTTTCCGTGCTGTGGGGTCACGGCCCTGCTGGAGGGTTGAGCTTGGATACCCCTGAACGGATGATGCCTGAGCTTGGGGCCTTCCCCGGGAAACCCCACAATATGGAAAGGAGAAGGGGTAACTAGAATCCCCCTTGCTTCTCTGAGTGTGGCGTGGGGACGCGAGAGCAAAGCTGCGTGACAGGAGGCAGAGTTTGGACACGTAGCCGGATGGGTGCGTGCCGGGTTTGCGTTTCCTGGGGACGGTGGCTGAATGTGTCTCTGTGTGTTCGCAGGATGAAGGAAGGTGCGGCTGGCATTTTGTTCCTGGGAGCCAGACACAGGAACTGGCTCAGGAGAGGTCTGCAAAGGGATGCCGGGGTCGTAGACGCCGGAGCCAGGGGATGCCGGCATCCGCTCAGACTGTAAGACGCGAGTAGCAGAAGCGAAGCCGCAGCGATTGCGGAGAAGAAGGCGAGCCCGCCGCCCGGCCGCGGCGCCGGCAAGCAGCTCGCCAGCAAGCAGCTCGCAACTCCGGATCATGCATCGCTCGTTTCCACTTAGGAGGCCGAGCCTGGAGAGGATGACGCTTCGGTGTAAGTCGCTGCCCCAGCCCTGTATTTGGGGTCTCTTTGGGTCTCCCGAACCCTTTGGATTCTCTCAAGGGTTCACGAATCACTCCCGCCCCTAGCAGGGTTTGGGAAAGTGAGTACCTCCCCCTGGTATCCCCAGTTTCACGCCAGACCCTACGACCGGTCCCAGTGCTCCAAAGCAGCTAGCTCGGTCTCCTCGCGCCCAGGAGAGGGCGGGGACCCGGGCATCCACTCCAGAGTCCGAGCCTAGGTCTCCACCAAACCCCGGCAGCGCGCACTTTGCGCCTCTTGCAAAGTTTCCGCGCGGGGCTCAGCCAGCGTGGAGTGGGACGCGGGCTCTTACCGTAGACTCCTTGTCCCCGGCAGTGGAAGGGGATCAGCGCCAGAAGTAGAAGGCAGGTCACCTCCATCTTCACGGCCGGTGCTTCATCCCCGCGAGGCGGCGCAGCCCGAGAGGCGGCGGGGGGCGCATCCGCCGGAGCCCCGCGACGCCCCCTAAGTCCCCCCCTTTCCCTGAGAGGCGACGGAGAGGGCGGCGACCAGGAGCCTGAGGAGTAGGCGGTGGCGGCGGCGGCGACCCGGGTTTCTCCGGCGGGGCCGCTGCACTGTTGGGGACGCAGGGGGCGCTGGCCCAGCCCCGGGTGCCTCGGCGCGCCCGGCGCAGCAGCCAGCGCCCCGGCCCAAGAAGCCCGGTCGCCGAACCGCCCCGGGTCCCCAGGGCTGTCCGCTGGGGTTGCTGGGCGCCAAGGACCTCTCTGCTGCGGCGGCGGCGCCTGGCTCCAACAGGCCACCGACGACCGACAAACTTGTCGTTTCCCCGCCCAGGGGACGCCCCTCCGCGGAGCGGGGGCAGGGAGACCCGGGCTTCGCTGGGTTTAATTCGCTGTCTCCAGTCCTGCACCCGGTGCTGAGAGCCCAGCCGCCCGACCTAAGGGGGCCAGGCTGCGCACCTGCCAGCTGCAGAGGAACCCCAGTCCTGGCCTTCTTGAGCGGGGTGGCAGCGCGGGCTGGGTTTGGCCACGGGGAGAGCGCCACCGGTCCTTGGGTCCGCGAAGTTAGCCGAGCCGCCGAGGCACCCGCGGGAGAAATCGCGCCCCGGCGCCCCGCGGGAATCTGGAGAGCAATTCCAGGCAAGAGGGACCCCAGAAAGCGGGGAAGGGAGGAAAGTTTGAGTCGTTTGAAAAAATATTCGCGCTCTCGCCGAGGCCGGGGCTGCGGCGCGGGCGCAGCTGGCCGCCTCCGCTTGCCGCGCTCGGCTCCCGCCGTCTGGCCGCGGCCGTGGCGCTCCCCGGCTCCGCGCTCTCGGGAGAGCGGGGCTGCGCCGCGCCCCAAGTTGGTCGTCCCCGCCCCCGCCCGGCGGCCTCGGCCAGCGGGGGCCTTGATCGGGCGGGGCCGGGCCGGGCTGCGGGGCGCGGCGGCCGCTGGCTCCGGGCCGCGGGAGCGCTCCGCTCGCTCGGCAACTTGGGCTTCGCTGTGCTGCTTTTTCGCCCCTCCGAGCTTTTCATTCCGCGCTCCCCCCGCCTCCCTCCCTCCCTCCCTCCCCCTCTCCCTCCCTCCCGCTCTCCTCCCTCCTCCCCGCGTCTCCCCGTTCGGTCTCTCGCTCTCCCACCCTTTGTCGCTCGCTCTCCTGTTTGATTCCCCTCCAGTTAAAAAAA
The DNA here is from genome assembly GCA_020662805.1 of Glaucomys volans. Taxonomy (NCBI): domain Eukaryota; kingdom Metazoa; phylum Chordata; class Mammalia; order Rodentia; family Sciuridae; genus Glaucomys; species Glaucomys volans. The sequence continues at coordinate 65,192 of JAJEJO010053983.1, forward strand.
GGAGCCAATTAAAGGCAGCCCAGCTCGCCCGGCCCAGCCTCTGTCCAATTTCCTCGCCTCCCCCAGGACCAATTAGAGAAAACAAAACAGGGCTGGGGGAAGCAGACTGCCTGCTCGCGCTCTCTCTCTCTCTCTCTCTCTCTCTCTCTCTCTCTCTCTTTCTCTCTCTCGCTCTCTCTCTCTCTCTCCCCTCCCCCTTCCTCTCCCCCTCCCCCTTCCTCCCCTCCCTCGCTTCCCCCCAACCCCCGGCAGGAAAATGTCAGAAAGCAGAAATGGATCCATCTATCCCGAGGACAGTGGCGGAGGGACGTGGGTTTCGGCGCGGGCTCTGCAGCCGCGCGCTCGCACACTCGCTCTTCGCCCGCCCTTGCACACCCAGGCTGGCTGCCCAAGCCGGGTGCTGAGATCTCAGCACGCTCGCGGGCAAGCGCGACCGCTCGCTCCGGGGACCCAAGCCAGCAGGACACTGCACACTTCACAAATGTTTTGCACTTTTGGGAGGCGGGAATGAAGCGGGGATCGGAGGGAAAGGCCGGGTTCCTGCGGCTAGTAGGGTCCTTCGGGCTCGAGAGCCGGAAGCCTGCTGAAGGTCTGCAGGACTATCTGCTCGGCTCGGAGTACCCTCCACCCTCGGCCGAGCCCTAGCCCCTTTCCAGGCCTCGGCGTCTCCCCGCGTCAGGAGCTGGGGCCGCTGCCAGAGCAGCTGGCGGAGCCGCGGGTGGAGAGGGCGCGCTTAGAGCTCCTGCCCTTGCCGCGGCCCACAGGTTGCCAACAGGTTTGCCCGCAGGACCCCTCTGCCCGAGCTCCCCCAGGCCACCGCCTTTTCTCAGTTCGCCCCTCTCCGCATCCTGCCTCCCCTTGGGACCTCAGGCGCCCCCAAGCGCCCTAGGGGCGCAGGCCCTTCCGGCAGCCAAGGGCGGGCCCCACTCCAGCCGCGGGAGTCCGGCACTCCGGGTCTCCGCTGCCCCTACCCAGCCCTCCCGAAGCCGCGGCGGGGAGAGCGCGCCTCCCAAACGCCCTCGGGGAGGGGTGTAGGCTGGCAAGCCGGGAGGGCGGCCTCCCGGTGCCTCCGATCGCGGTCCCCCACCCCGTCCTGCTAATCTCACCTGCTCCACCTGTCGCCGTTATTTATCTCGGCGTGTGCGCAGGGATTGTGTTAGAGCGGCCCGTGGGAGCGCGGACAACCGCAGCAGCTGCCACAAACCCGGAGATTACGAACCTCCTCCCCTCACCCCGCGGAACTGTCGGGTATCTTGACTGCGATGGTGGTTCCACGACTCTATGCATTTGTCAAAACTCAAAGACCCGTACCCAAAACAGGGTTAATTCTTCTGCATGTAAATCAAAACAGAAATTTAAAAATCTTAATAAACTACTCCTTCCCGGGTCCGTTCCTGCTGGTTCCCTTCTCCCCTGACCCTCCAGGGGGAAGGAGAAAGTGTGGGGACATGCCTTGTGGCGTGGGAGGGGCGCCATCAGTTGACACCTCAGCTCCCCTTCAGTCCATCTCAGGAAGTCCGAGAACATTTGAAGACGCCCACCCCCTCCAGGCCCCCACAACCCCGGCTTGTTTGTGTCGCCTGCATCCTGTGCCCCCACTTCTCTCTCTTTCCATAGGTCGAAGGCTGAATAGGGGGTCCAAAAAGAAACAGTGCTGTTTACCCAAGGCCAGCGGAAGATTGTTGAATGAATTAATGAATGATGTCCATCATAGGCCAGAAACCACAGACCCCTAGTTCCCCTCACTGTAACCATCCTTCTTCTCTCCACTCCCATTACCCCAAAGGGGGGAAAATTCATTTTCTTCTCCCCAGAGACAGAAAGCCATCATGCATCTTCCCACCCACCTGGCCTATTAGGTCTGAAAAGGGAGCAGCACCCACCAAGTGAGGGTGTGATGAGGAATGGCTTCATTTATTACCATCTTCCCATTATTAGAGGGTTTCTAGAAATCCCCAGCTCCTCGGGGAAGCTCTTAGGGAGTGACCATGGTGACTGGCTCTTCTAGCTTTGCCCATCCTGAGCCGATGACTCTGCTGACATTCTCTTAAGTGTTCCCTCTCTGAACACACGCTGGCTTGGAGGAGGGCTGGGGAGGCAGGGAGCAGGGGTCCAAACTCAAGGCAGGCTGGGATTGAGTGCTGTAGCTGATCCACTTGTGAATACCCTGCAGCTAATTGTATGCAGTGTAACTACCTGAGAGCCCGTTGGTGTGTGCCTGTGAATTCAGCCATTTCCTCCCCCATGTGTGTCCTGCCTGCTGCTGCAGAGAGCCCTGTGTGGGACAACGGTGGGCAGCCACCGAGAAGGGAAGGCGCACTACCATGGAAGCCCGCAGTCCTGTGTCCCTGTCCTGACCCCTCTAGGCCTCAGGTTCCCCTGTGGTACCATAGTTAGGATCTCAGTCTCCTGGAATGGTTGGGAGAAGAGAGGGATGACCACAGCTGGCACCGCATGTCAACTATTTAATCCTCATGACTCACCCAGCTGCTCCTTGGCCAGACTGGGCTTTGACCTAGGTGGCTTGGCTGGTGACCTTGCTCTTTCCCACTGTTCTGTGCCCGAGAGATGTGAGGGCCTAGTTCCTAGGAGTAGCTCACAGTGTTTCCTGTTCTCCGCCCCCAGGAACGACTCCCTGGATCCCAGGGGGGCTGTTAAGAGTAGGATGGGGCCCAAGAGCTAGACCCTGAGCTCTGAGGAGCTCCTGAGGGGACCTCAAGGCCCCCAAGGGGACTGAACCCGCTGCCTGGAGGCTCAGGGGCAGCACCCAGAGGGCTGCATTTCTGTCCGCCCGCACACTCTACTGCCACTTCCCACTGAAGTAAAACCCCATTCTTTCGCCTCAGAGAAAGCCCAGCACTTGGGCGCCAGGAGGCGTCAGGAACGAGCTGCTGGTGGAGGGGCTGAGCGATAGGCCAGGGAACCCGAGCCCAGGCCAGCCAAGCAGGGCAGCTGCCGGCTTTTGTTATAAAACTGTTACTAGAGTGTTCTCCCCTCTCCGGCAGCTTGCTCTTCTCTGGTGAGTCAGAGCCTGGAAGAGGAGAGAGGGAGAGAGAGGAAGTCTGCATGGTGCTGTCGGTGCCCTGCGAGGGAGATTGTCTCTGAAAATCATATGGTGGCAGGTATTGATTCAGTCGCAGAGCAAGACACTTTCTGTTCAGGGGAGAGGGCTGCCTGGGGATGAGGAACCAGGAGAGTTATGACCCCACTGAAAGACTAGTTTATTAATTCGGGCTCTAACAAATAGCCAATTAATGGCTCCAGCTGCTAATTAGTAAGCAGTTAACTCCTGTTATAAATTGTGTGGCTTAAGACTAGTGGTGATCCAATCCTGCAATGATACCCTTGAAAGCCCTCCCCCATGCCTGTGGAGGTCTGTCACCTAGGGTCTGTAGCCCCCACCGTGCACTCCTACCCCATACCCAAGCAGTCCTCTGCTGGGAGAATGCTGCCTTCTTGGGAGGCAGGGACCTTGTCCATATGTTCGCCATTTATTCATTAAACAACTATTTAATGAGCACCTACTATGTGCTAGGCACTACTCTAGGTACTGTGAATTCAATGTAAATAAAACAGACAAGATTCCTGCTTCCCCAAGGTTATAGTTTAATGAAGAGCCAGACAATAGACATCACAAGGAAGGAAAGAAATCAGTAGTTAGACAATAAGATGAGTTGAAGAGATCATTAAAGCTCGGAAGAGAAGTAGGAACTGTGAGGGCTGAGATGTTAGGACATCCAGAGAAGACTACACTAACATTTGAGTCATGACCTTAAAGAGGTAAGGGATGGAGCCAGACCAACATCTGCAGGGAGAGGAGACAGCAAGTGCAAAGGTCCTGTGGCAGTGAGGAGGACATGGCTGCCGCTGAGCAGGTGAGGGAACAGTAGTAGGGGCTGGGATCAAAGAGGTTTAGGGAGCTAGTCATTTGTGCCTTGGCATTATTGCAGCACATTGGATTTTACTCTGAGTGAGATGGGAGCTGTGGTGGTCTTGAGCAGAACCAGGGAGGGATCTGACTTTAATTCAGCAGGCACACTATGGTTGCTGTGTGAGCAGCAGATTACAGGGCGGATTGCAGTATCCCAGCACCTGGCACTCAGTGGGTGCCCAATAAATGCTCATCATATGAACTGATGAATGAATACTGATGGGGTTAGACAGTGAAATTTACTTGGATTCTCTTGTAAATTGTTTTCCAATCATCACCAAAGGTGCCCTAGCATTTGAACTTTCCAAGGAATTCTGTATCTGTTATCTTATTGGGTCACTTGTGCCTGAGAGGTAAATTAAAACATGTGGTCCCTCCATTTTACAAATGTGAAAACTGAGGCCAAGAGACATTCACTGACTGGCTGAGCAGTGAGAGACCGAAGAGACCCACTCTAGACTGATTTGGGATGGGGGTCAAACAGGAGACAAGGATACAGAGGAATCCCTCCTCTCTTTCTGGTCACCACATCATGATTGCCCCTGGCCTCAACCACATGACCTTCCTCCCCAGGACTCCAAACTCTCCTTTCCACAATGACAGCACCTGTGGAGACCACTTCTAAGATTGCCTCCAGCACCTGAGATCCCAATGCCACCATTTCCCAATGGAGAGTCACCTGAGCTGCCCCAGCTCCCTTTGTCCACACTGATGTTGGAACGGGGAGATTTGTTTAACCTTTTTTGAATGATGGCTCAGTGGATCAGAAGTAATTTTAACACTGACTTAAAAAAATCATGTGGACTTCCCCCTTCTGAGCAGGTGGAAGGCACATTGATTTGCCAGGCTCTGCTCTGCCCCTGGGTGGGTCTGGGAAGGGGGCAAATGGCCTGGGGAAACCCAGTTCTCTTTCTTATCATTCATTTAACAAACATTGATGGAGTTGGCCATTATTCCTAGGTCATACTGACACCCTATTGTGCTGGATATATTCAACAAGTAAAGACACAGCTCTGTTCTCAGGGAGCACCAACCTGGGGGACAGTCCTGTCCTCAGAGAGTCCCAAGCTGAGGGCAGAGACAGAGAGTAGAGAGTTCTAGATACTGGTGTGAAACTGGAGGCAGATCTAGACAGACACCCTTCACCTCAGGGTAGGAGATAAGAGGATGGGACACTATGACGGCCCCGGGCTGGCTGCTCTGACCTCCAGATTCTCAAGGTGAACCTGTGAAGCCTGGTGGCCTGCTGCCTTCCAGGTTTCAGCCAAGCCCAAGGGAAGCAGCCTGATGTTTTATTTGGGTATTTTCTCCGCATGCAAATATCTCTCTGGGCTCCTGGGAACGAGGCTGGTTTGAAGGCAAGGCTGTGAAGCTGGCAGCCGTCAGCGCCCACAGGGAAGGTGAGCCGCTGTCTCAGGGGGCCAGGCCCCACCCCAGCGGGAAGCCGGGTACTCACTTCCGCTTCCCTCGCTGGCCTCTCCTGGGGAGGCACTGCTGGCCACTGGGAATGCAGAGCTGCTGGAGTGCAGCTGCTCCTTGAAACCCCCGCCTGCTACTCCAGCCTCCTGGATGTCACCCCTGCCCCAGGCTTAGGGTCCGAGCACCGGTGGGTGCTGTGTTCTGCCCACGTGAGCTCAAGGGCAGGGTGGGTGTCCCGCGCGCTTTGGAAACACAGCATGCAGTGCCAGGCTAAGCACCCAGTTGTCATTTGATGTATGCTCATTAAAAGGAACTGAGTGGGTTACCCTGACTAACTCAAGCAAAAGTAGGCTTCCGGCAAGCCCTAAATGATCAGCGTAAGGAGGACCAAATTACCCAGGCAATATGGAGATCAGGGACAAATAGCAAGGATGACTGTATGGGAAAAATGAGTGGGCGCAGGCCAGGGGACGCCGATCCTCAGGGAAGGGGAATGGACAGGCCAGGGCGGCGACCCTGGGGAAACCCCGGGAAACGAGCGCAGGGGGCTGAGACCCCACTGTCGCCGCCCTGTAGGGTGCCACCCGGGACTGGAGGTGGGAGAGCGTGCGGCTGCTCGGGTGGCAGGGGCTCGTCCTGGGCGCAGCCCTCGCCCAGCCGCACCCGGGGCAGCTCGGGTTCTGCTGAGCTGGCCTTTCCCGCCGGCTCCCCTGCGGCTCTCGGAGAAGCAGGATCAAATGTCCCCAGCTCGAAAGGGCTGGCAGGACAGGGAGGGCAAGCGGAGGCGAGGTCACAGGAAGGAGGGGTCAGGGCTGGCCCCAGGGACAGGACCTGTGATTGTCCTGGCAGTGCGCCTTCCTTCAGGGTCCCCTTTTTGATCCAAATAAAGGGGACGGGGAGGAAATATGGGGTGGGTTTGGGGGTGTACGACAAACACACACACACACACACACACACACACACACACACACGAGGCTGCTGCGCCGCAGAAACTGCAGGGGGCGCCATTCCCATAGACAGCGACCGGAATCCCACCCACCTGCCTCCCCGGTGCGCGGGTTGGTGGCCCCTGTGCCGCCCTCTGGGCCGCGACCCGACCTCAGGACGAGCTGGCGTCACCGCCTCCGCTCCATCCCTCCCCCGCCTCCGCTCCGGTCTGCGCCCCTCGTCCCGGTCCCTCCCCGCCGTGTCCCCACCTCTCCCCGCTGGGTCCCCACCTCCGCAGCTTGCCCTGGCACCCCCGCCCGCCCCCGCCGCGCGCTCCGGGACGCGCCACGAGCCCCAGGGACTCGCTGCCCTTTGGATTAACTCGTCTCATTATCTGGTTCTCGGCTGTCCTCCGGGACCCTCCACGTCTTCACATCTTCTAGCCCCAGGGGATGCGGGGGCCTTCAGGATCCGCGCCTGGCTGGAGAAGCAGAAGGACCCCCCCACCCCGCTCCCACCCCCGAACCTGCCCACTCCGCCCCTTGAGGATGGTCCAGCCCGTTTGTCACTTGCTCTTTTCATCCCCGAACCCAGGGCCCAGGGCTTATCTGAAGGAGTGTGTGTGTGATTTTCATAACCATAAAATGCCCAGCCTAAAGCCCATTTGCCTTCACAACCGCCTTTATCATCTTTGTGTTGGAGATGGGAGGATTGAGGAACAGAGAGGGTTAGTCGCTACCCCCAGGCCACACAGCTAGTAAGTGGCAAAGCTGGCATTCAAACCTGAAAATCTGGCTTCAATCTATAAAGTCTATACCTTTCACCACTTAACGCTGCCTCTCACACAGGAGGTCCAAAAATCTGACGTCCTAAAACTGCCCTGGCTAACATATAGCCTCTAGTAGCTATTTAAGTTTAAATAAATTAACTTTAAAATTCAGTTTCTCAGGCCCACTGGCCAATTTTCAAGTGCTCAACAGTCCCATGTGGCCAGTGGCCACTGTTGGACAGCACAGATATGGGACATGTCTATCATCCCGGGTGTGTTCTATGGACAACCCTGGTCTGGAGTGCTTAGTTTTAATCCTGGGTCTATGGCTCACTACTCAGCAACCACGGCAAGTCCCTTCACTACTCAGTATCTGTTTGCTCATCCAAAGAAGAGTGCCAACCTCACAGTTGTTAGAGTAATTGAGAAAAGGCACAAGAAGTGCTTGGCATGTACTAAACATTCTAAGAATTATTAGTTTTATTATTAGAATTCAGAGTCTGGTCCTTCATTTAACCAAGTGGATGGCTAAGGATCAGAGGAAGGAAGAATCTGCCTGGAAGTCACACAGCAAATTCAATACTAAAAGCTGGGACTCCTGATTCCTGTTGCTCCACCACATGGCCCAACAATAGCATTGCCGTTGTGAAAGAGCTTCCCGAGGCGGCCCTCAACCTGCTGCCAGGTGGTGAAGTAAGGTGTCATAACCCCATTTTACAGATGAAGAAACTGAGGCAGAGAGAGGGAGAAGTCAGTTCTTTAGGATCCTGATGCTGTTTGGTGGCAGGGTTGAAACCGGCTCCATTCTCACCGGCTGCGTGAATTAACTAACGCGTGCCTGGGTGGGGAACGTGACTGTGCATGCCTCTCCTTTGCTTGCCATGTGGAGCTCAGGGACTGGTGGTCTTCCACAGATACAACATACACTACAGAAATAATATCACTGTGGCCTCCGTTATGTAAAAAGCTGTGTATAGAATAAAGATGGGAAAGATGGATAATACTAATACCATTTTAATGATCATCGTGGGTGATGGAATTAGGGGTGATTTGCATTTCTGTCTTTATATATTTCTGTTTCTCCCCAATTTTCTACAAGCAGCCTGTATTATTTTTACAATCAGAGATAAATGAATGTTATTTTCAAATGTATGTTTTAAAAAATTAAGTTCCTCTGTTGTTTCCCCTGCAGCCTCTGGGCCCTCTGGGCAGTCGGGGGCCTGATCTGGGATTTGGCTTCATCTGGCCAGGCCTCTGGCAGGCAGGAGGCCTGTGCGTGCCCTTCAGCTCAGGCCCCTTCATCCGAGGCCCTCAGTCCCTCTGCACTCGAGTGGCTTGAATCTACTCAGCAACATCCGCTGCAATAAATGTCATACTGTTTTATTTTTTCAAGTCAAATAAATTCTAATCCCAAGTCTCCAATTGCCACAGTGCTGAAAAATCAGCCTTAGTTATGTTTGGGGGGATTCTCCAGGGTCACAGAAGAAGCTAGGGTTCAGGAAAAGAGGCCTTAGCCTTGTGGTCGCCGTGGTAATTGACTCAGATGTCTGTGGCTCCTGCACCCTGGGCCAGGCCTGGCAGGCCCCACTGCCCTGGATACTCTCCAAGGTCCCCAGAGCAGCCCTCCGATGGCTCCAAGTGGCCCGAGACCTAGGAGTCTCAGCACTTGGTGCCCAGTCTCTGCCCACAGCCCCATCTGGCACTCCAGGCCAGCGGGACACAACCAAGGCCAGGTGTGGAGTCTTGAGCCTTCTCAGGCTGGGAGGCCCAGCCTCCCTCCCGGTCAGGAGACCTTCACCTCCTGAACCTAACACCCAGCAGGGTGGGGCGTCCCTGCTGCTTCGACAACATCCAAGGCACCTGGAGACTAGAAGGGCTGGACTCGGAGCCTCCCTGACCAAGACTCCTTCCATGGGATGGTGGATGAAGGTCTCCTGTTATTCCCTGGGACACGGGACAGCATGACACTGCAGCACAGATCCCCGTTGCACAGCCTATGCCTGACAAGCAAAGCTTCCCACTCTGCCAGGTGAGCAGGGAGCCAGAGGAGGGGGGTAGAGAGTGGAGTCGGCAGGTCCCACCTCCCTGCCCTGGGACAGAGGAAGCCCAGGATTGCAACCTGAGGCTGGAAGGGAAGGGCCCAAAGTACATACTCAGTGAACGCCTCTTGTATGCACAAATCCTATTTTTTTGTCGTTTCCAGGGATTGAACCCAGGGGCACTCAATTACTGAGCCACATCCCCAGTCCTTTCTTATATTTTATTTAGAAACAGGTCTCACTGAGTTCCTTAGGGTCTCACTGACTTGCTGAGGCTGACTTTGAACTCGAGATCCTCCTGCCTCGGCCTCCCTGGCTGCTGGGATTACAGGCGTGCGCCACTAAATCCTCGCTGTCTTCATCTGGAAAATTGGCATCTGCTCACCCACCACTGCTTCCTAATCACCAGACCCTGAGAAGGCGCGGAGGGTACAGCACCAAACCCAACCAACACCTTCCCTGATGAAAGTTCCATTTTAGTCCATAAAATCTCTGTGCCGCGTGGAGCCTTCCTCACACTTACTTCAGCGCCCGCACCGACTGCTAACTGCCTGCTCCTACTGGCCTTTGCCCAGGGCCACCTTTGCCTGCTGATATCACGGCCAGAAGGCCAGGGACACCCAGCCTCAGCCACTGACACACAGGGAGTACATAACTCAGGTCCCTGGCTCCTCAGCTGGATGTCTCTGAGAAGGTGTCCCGCGCTGCCTCCCAGTCCTCCAGGACAGTGGTACCGCTCAGTAACGCACCCTTTATCAGCAACCCCATTCCATTCCCCATTCTCTTGTGGAGTTTCCTGGAGTCCTCAAATGCCACCTGCCTTCAAATCTTTGCCTTGGGGTCTGCTTCTGGGAAAACCCAGCCTAAGACATTGGGTTGTGATGGGTGCCTAAAACCACAATTAAAGTAAAACAAGGGGGTGGAGAACGAGGGGTGATGTCGCTTGAGGCAGGATCATCAGGGAAGGCATCTCTGATGAGGCAACATTCAATCAAGGATCTGAGTGAAGTGAGATGGAATATCTGGGAGCCAGGGTGTTCCAGGCAGGGGAAGCCATAAGTGCAAAGGCCCTGAGGTGGAAACACTCCTCATAGCAGGAAGTCAAGACCCCTATGTGGTCAGGTTGTAAAGGATTCCTTGAGATAGTCTATGTGAACTGCAAGGCCCTGGGCACACGTGAGCTTTTAGGGCTTTTTAAGTTCCTTTCCGCGATGCTCTTCAGAGCCGCGCTCAGCCTCCCAGCACCTCCCCCTCTGTGCGCACAGCCTCTCTGGCCTGGAGCAGGGCTTGGTTTTTCCAATAACTCATTAGTGCAGCTTTTGTTGTGATTGAAGAAACAAAAGCCCCAACAAGAAAAGCGCATTCAGCGGCATTACAGGTTCTTTATGAGAGAATGCAAAACAGCCCGGCACTGGGGGAACCTGCGGGCGGGCGGCAAGGCCTTCCCCACCCAGAGCCAGCATGGGTCACCAGTGCTCTAGCCTCTGGGTTCAGCTCCCAGCCAGCAGTTTTCCGTCTTCCCTTTATATATTCATCATTCATATGTGGAGGGCCTTCTATGTCACATCTATGATTCATGGAGGTGAATCGGCCACTGTGTCCTCCAACCAGTTTATCCACCTGGCGAGCCGGGGCCTCTCATCTGGAGTCCCTGTTGGGCTGCCACGCAGGGCTCTCCCCAGAGCTGGTTGTTAGACTTACCAACACACCACTGTACCGTGAGGCCCTGCTGTCTTGGCCACACCAAGTAAAACTCCAGGAATTTACAATGTCAAACAGACAAGGGCCCCATTGCTGCTGTCACGATGGCCCTCCAGAGCCACACAGGGACCGTGCAGCTGTTCTTGATAGCTAGGAACACACCAGGAACGGAGGCCACAGTGCCACCCTGTGAGACCTGGAGGCTTCACAAAGGAGATGCGTTGGGCTGAGCTTTAACAGCAGGTTGGTGTCCAGCTGGAGGACGTCCTGCAGGGGTGGGGCAGCTTGAGCAAAGGTGGGGGGAGGCTGACCAGATGTGTTCACCCCACCTGCCTCCACGTGCCGTGGCGGGGAGTCTTCCCACTTCCCATGTCCCCAGTCACACCCACCAAAGTGAACTGCATCCTGGAGGAAAACAGATAGAAGCACAGCTGGCCGGTGGACATCAGCGCTCGGCCAAGGACACCTCTCCTCCTACCTCCTCTCCCACCCTCCCCCGCACCACATTCCTTCTCTAGGAAGAACCTGCTCTACAGGTCACCACCTATGGGGGAAGCAACCAAGAGGCTGTCCCAAACCCACCCCACCACGGGCACCATCAGAGTATGCCATGGGAAAAGCCAGCGTCACCACCAGCCTGTCATCCTTCCAAGCGTGACTCACTGGCACTGCTCCACAGCCCAGAGACAGGCAGGGGCATGCTTGGCTTACAGATATCAGGATAGACCCCCCAAAATCCAACGCTGCAAACGCTCCAGTTATCTCCACTGCTGTGCGGAGGTCAGGACGGAGTTCCTGTAGCAGGTAGCTGGGGCTCCGCCAAGCGTGCACATCCACGCACACGTAAATCCACGTGTGCAGAGGCACGTATGCATGCAGGGTGCATGCCGGGAATACCAAACAGCTAGGCGGGAGCGTGGATGGGCGTGGAGGAGGTCATAGTCCATTAGCTTCAACAGCACCTCCTGGGCTTGGCCAGCAAGCACCAGCCCACGGCTGCTCACCATCCTCCCAGCCACCCCTGACCTTGCCCCACTGTCTGACAAGGAGCTGAGCGGCTCACCCATTCCAGACTGCTTCCCACCTCCTTTCCCAGTCTGTCACAGACGCCTTCAGGGAGCGTGGCCGCCTCCTTCAGTGGCAGAGCACACTGCCATCCTCCAAGCATGGCCATGTATTCGCTCCTTGAATCATGGGAACCTGTGAGATGGGGATTAGGTATCTGATCTACAGAAGAGGAGACTGAGGTTCTGAGTGACTTGCCAACAGGGAAGCCAGAACCAGAACCAGAACCAGAACCAATGTGTTCTGTTTCAGACATTTATCCCACAGGAATGTGTTCAGTCCTGGAGATTTCAACCCGAGCACAAATAAAACTAATGCCCGAGCTTTGTGGAGCAGTTATACAGCATTACTTCATGTCATTTTGCCACAGCCCTTTAAGAGGTACCGCATGTATCCTCACTGGGCAGCAGAGGACACTCAGCATCCTTCCTGGGCTGAGGAAACTCACTGTGAGCTCCAGAATCTCTGGAGGTTAGCACAGGACCTCGACCCTTCCAGAAAGACCGAAGCAGAGGCTCTTGGGTAGGACACAGTAACATTGGGGATCTATTGCTTAATCACTCTCCACAGGTGCTGGAGTTGGGGCACCAGAGGGAGCACCATTGGCCACGGGGCTGAGGTCAGCACTCCCATGCTCCCTGGGCTTCAGCTCTGGACCACCACATCCACCCCCTCACCTTCCCCAGGGTGAGCTCATCCACCCTGGGTCTCTGACCACCACCCACACCCAGGTGACCTCAGACAGCATGGTGGGGCATAGGAACACTGACTCCAAGTCTGCCCTCCTGGTCGTGTGACCCCGCAAGTTCCATCAGCTCTCTGTGCTCCAGTTTCCTGGTCTGCAAAACAAGGCTAACAATAATGAAATCACCAGCCAGCTCCTCCAGCATGCTTGCTTTGGGCGAGGCCCTATGCTAAGCCCTCGTGTGCATTAACTCATTTCATCTTCCCGCGTCCCCGTGAGGTCAGCCCTTGCTCCTGCCTGGCGTAGTGATTGGTAGCCATCGTTACGGCATTGCTGCCCGCCTCTCTGCTTAACACACAGCCCATTCTTCCTCCTGCATTTCTTATCTCCCTGGATGCTCACCATTCCTCCTTCCAGCAGACTCCTGGGACCCAACCCTGAGCCCTTACTTTCCTCTTAATATACATTCGGGTCCTGCAGCTTCTACCTCTGTCTCTCTCTCATCGCCATCCCTCCATCCATCCCTTCCTCTTCCCATCAGCATGGCTAAGGGGTCCCTGCTCATTTCTCACCTGGATTATGCAAAGGTATCCACTAGCTTCCTTCTTCCAGCCTGCATACCCTGTAGACATCCTCCTGCTCTGGCAGAGATTTCCAAATAGCAAATTCACTGAAAATCCCTGTGTGGTTCAATAGACTCCAGGATCAAGCTCAGACTCTTCAGCTCAGCACTCGGGCTTGGTTCTCTGTGCTCTTGGGATCTGGACCCTGCCTCCTAGCCCCTCCTTCCTGCCCACACCCTGCAAGGTGACTGTCATGCCTGTTCATTCCTCTGGCCCTGTGCACATGCAGTTCCCACAGTCTGGAGTACCCTGCCCATCCCCCTTTGTTCAACCAATCAATCCCCAATCCCTAGTGACCCAGTGTAGGTGACATCTCTTCCCAGAAGTCTTCCTGGATCTCCACTAAGTGTTCTTCCCCCATGCTCCTTGAGGTACACCCTTAACTCATAGAAATTATAATGACACTATCCATGTGTTCTCCCACCAAGCACAGATGTCACCTGGAGGCAGATGGTTAAGCACAGTCTCTTTGCAGTCAGATGCCTCAGGTTCTAATTCCAGCTCCACCATTTACTGGCTGTGTGACCTTGATCAAGTTACTTAACTTCTCTGAGTCTCAGTTTCCTTGTGTCCAACTGGAAACTAATGATAATAATACCTACCACATTAAGCAGTTAAACACAGTGTCTGGCATAATCCAAGTGCTCGGTAAGTGTTAGCAATTATTATCTAATAAGAGTCTATGTCACTCATCTTTATATCACTATTGCCCATAATGGGACCAGTGAGGTGGCAAATACTCAATTAATGTCTGCTGAACTGAATCAAAGTGAAATAACAGGGAGTCCATTTCATTTGAATCTGAATTTCTAAGTTGCAAGCAACAGAAACTACTCTGGCTGCTTTGGAAAGAAGAGGAATTTGCAAAGGAGATCAGGTGGCTCACAGAAGACGGGACTGGAAAACAGCCAGAAACAGTGTCCAAATGACAACCTGGTCATGCTGTTCTGGACACCTTTCTACATCCCTGACTAAGCACAGACCCTAGTGACACCGGGCACTGAACAGGAGAGATGGTGCCTGACATTTGCAGGACCCGGGGCGAGAGTATAAGTGAAGACCCACCATACTGCATCCCAAAATGCTTAAAGGTCATGGAGTCAACAATCTATGAAATGAAATGTTCCAATTACGATGCCAAAATAAGTTCATTTGGTATAAGACAAACGCTTATTATACTCCTAGAGAGCCTCTGAAACTACGGTACGATCTCATCATAGATACACTGTTAAAGCTTTAGGTAATAGAACCATTCTGTGGATCAGGAAGCCAGGTCCTGAATGACTGGTCTCATCCCATAATGTTGGAGGCCTCTGCTGGGATGTTGGGAGGCTCTGGACTTGGATCACCTGGTTCACTCACTCACTGGTCTGGCATTTGGCGGGAGGCCTCAGTTCCTCTCCTCCCGTCTTCTCCAGGAGTCTCCTCGTGTGTGCCACTTTGGGCTTCCTCACAGCATGGCGGGTGGGTGTCTCCTAAGAAATGACCCCAACAGAGCTGTATTGAGCTTCATGACCCCACCCCCAAGTCACACACTGATGCCTCTGCCACATGCTATTCATTGGAAGCAAAGTCCTGCCCAGCTGTGGGGGCGGGGAGGTAGGCAATGCCTCTCGTGGGGAATGGAAAGGTCTGAAAGAGCGAGTGAGGCAAGATGCACGGTGCAGACACTGCGGTTAGCCTTTTTGGAAAACACGGCCTCCCGTCCTCTCTTACCTTGACAAGTGTACCTTGATAACACAGGAGAGTCAGGTTCAGAGCTCGACTCCTCAACATCCTCGACTCCTCAAAACTGTGCTGTAACACATGGCTCAAGGAGTGGACCTCTGGCCCCTGGCCCCTGCCCTTCTGCACTGCTGGTGGTGGGTGCTCCTGCCCACGGCCCAAGCTCCATCCATCAGCCACAAATGCTCAGCCCTTGACCACTCTAGGGTTCATGAGAGCAGCACGGTCCGCCCTCAGAAAACATCAGGAAAGAGCCCTGTACAGGCCTTGGAAGAGGAGGGCCTGGGCCATGTGAACAGGGGATTTGGTCCCATAGTAGCATCAGGATGTAGAGTGGGGTGTGGCTCTGGTTAGGTATGTCCCTTGGATGTGCTGGGAGGAACTGGCTGAAAAAGACCAGAGAAAGCCACTCTGAAACACTGAGCCCAAAGCAGGAAGCCTCTCACCCAGGCCTAAGGGGTAGGACAGCCGCGAGGGCGCAGCAATACATGTGCTCTAGCTACAAGTCACCAAACGGATGCCAGGCCTCTGCAGAGATTTTTCTGGTACATCTGTTTAGTGCAACCTAAATGACATAGCTGGTGTAAAGGAGGAGCCTAGGAAAGTGGGCGTCTTAAAGGCAGACACAGGAAATACAGAGACCCCAAACAAAGGAAGGCGGTTTCAAAGCCCAGGGTAGCTGGGCTTTGAAGAAGGACAAATGTCCACTACAGTCCACATCAGTAAGAACCCGTCTTCCATACTTACACTTGCCTCTCAAGATGAGCACCACCAAAACCTGCTTCTACCTCACATACTGTAATTATTCCTCCCAATGAAAACTTACTCCTCCTTTTCCCCAGAGGGAAGCAATCCAAATTCATACCAGTAATTACAGCAGGATAACTGGGGAAGTTCATTCTGTCTAATTCCACCATGATCCCGTCTCATATTCTCTAATCCATGCAATAAATTGCAAATAGAATCATCAAAAACATTCCTGTGTCAAAATAATGGGCGATGGGGATGGGAGGGAAAAGGAAATTCTGTTAAAACAGATAGAGAGATCCACAACAGAGCAAGGCATTCGACAGGGTGGGCAGTGTAGTTCTTGTTTCTGTAACTGATCACAGGGCTGAAGGTGGTGTGTGTCTTTCCATCCTATGTCCCAATTACCTCTGTAAGCATCCGGGTTGCTTGGAGTTCGTTTTCTGGTGGGGTCATTTTACCCCTCCCTCTCTGGAAGGCTGAGGCTTGGATGCTATTTCCCGTTTGGTCACTGTGGTCTTCTGTTCATTTTTACCACTGGACTTAGAAGTACTAGGAGGCGAGACCTGTACTCTTCCCTACCCCCATTGTTTCCTGTTGATAATTAGGGTCAATCATTCTAGGCAGCACGATAATCTCCACCCCTCACTTTTTTTTTTTTTTTTTTTTTGGTATCAGGGATTGAACCCACAGGGTGCTTAACCACTAAGCCGTATTCCAGTCCTTTTTAAAATTTTTTTCTTTTTTTTTTTTGAGACAGGGTCTTGTTAAATTTCTCAGGGCCTCTTTAAGTTGTTGAGGCTGGCTTTGAACTTGCAATCCTCCTACCTCAGCCTCCCGAGCCACTGGGATTACAGGCAAGAGACACCATCCTGTCTATAATCCCCCTTTTTACATGAGAATCCAAAAGGGCCTGGTGGAGGTGTCTCCAAAAAAAAGTTTGAAGAGTTCTGCTGGAGAAGTGACTCAGGACCAGCGGGTTTCTTAGCTTATACGATGGAGAAGAATTTCAGTATGCACCAGTTAGCGATAAAGAGGTTTATTTAGGAAAGCAGATACACACTCAAGGAAGACTGCAGCCCATGTCCAGTGTGAGAGACAGACAATGCCCCTTTTAAAGGAAACTTGGCGGGCAGTGGGTTTGGAAAGGTATATAGGAATGATGTTGGTCCGGTGATCTCAAGATGGTTTCTAACGGTCTGATCACTCTCAGGATCATCAGGCTGACGTGGTTTTCATTATCTGATTAGTAGGTAGCATTGGAAAGTTCCCTAAATTACAGGTTTCTCAAAACATTGTATGTCTATTTCATCTATTTATTGGGGGGTTAATTAACAGGACACAGGTAGATTCACACATTTTCCAGGAATTTGAAAGTAACAGGCCTGGAAAAATATGCAGAACTTCTGAATTAAAACCTTATTTCTAGGCTGGGGATATGTCTCAGTTCATAGAGTGCTTACCTGTTGAGCACAAGGCCCTGGGTTCAATCCCCAGCACTGAAAAAAAAAAAAAAAAAATCACCTTATTTCCCTGTCCTTTCCTTACGTCTCCTTTCTACCTATTTCTTAATGCTTCTCCCCAACTTCAGAAACATTATTAGTGGTAACATTCCCACCCAGAGAAATCAGCAAAGACTGGGGTCACATGCATAGGAAAGAGAGGACTTCCAGGAGGGTCTTTAGGTACGAGAGTGGGGGAGGTATGGCCTGGAGGCTTGAATTAGGGTTTTCCCAGTGCAGTGAAAGCAAGGTGAAGCTCCTGAGATCACCAGGAGGGTCTAAGACCAGGTTCATGTGCAAGAGCCCAGAGGGGAAATGAGGAATAGCAGGAGCCCATGAACTTGGGTGGCCTTTCTGCCTGAGTCCCACAATCTCTTCAGTGACCTTCCCAACCCTGGGCAACAGCATCCCATCCTGTCCACGCCGAGAGTTCCCTGTCCTTGAAGGAACTCATGTCTGTGAAGTCAAATGGAGAACGGGCACCACCAGGCCACCACCAGGCCACAAGACCTCCCAGCATTTCTCAAGAGATATCTTTTCTTAAATTTAAAGTCCCAAGAAATTTGAAAAGAAATTCCCGTGAGAATTTAAGCTTCCTAATCAACATAGAGATGTATGTTACTGATTTGAAGGAATCCTCAGATGTCAAGTTGAAAACAAGACCCAGAAACCCTGATACATAGAGTTGAAGGTGAATGTCAACATTTCTGGAAGCTGCGATGGCAGCTCACAGGCGAGGATCTCACCATCTAATCAGTCAGTCTTCCTTATACGTTGTTGTCATTATATCAACATATGCTTGTGGCTCTGTCTGCTGTCGATGGTGAGTCAATCTTATAAATAAAATAAATATTAATAAGTTTATATGCATAGTCTACTTTATGTGGGCAATATTTCAGGCAATAAATTTTGGAAGCAAAATAAGCCCCTAAATTGGCAATTTTTGTATGCATGGTACTGTTAACCTTGCTAGGAAATGTGAATGTTACGTTCTTCAAATACTATCCAGTCACGGTTCCTGGCGTTGCCCCACGTGTGAATATTCACCATGGAAGAAATGCAAAGAGAAGAAGATAGGAATGTAGTGGAATTCTCAGACACAAAATCAGAAACAGATTCAAAATCTGAATGAGCAAAGGTAGTATCAATTTCAGCAGCAAAAAGAATATCAGGGCAAGCAGACAATCCTTCCATTGTTTTTTTAAAAAAAGAGCTTATAGAAGCACTACATGTCCTCACTTCCAAATTAAAGATGCCTTTGGACACATGCTTGACGATTCAAGTAATGTCAGCCCGAAGAATTTTTCTTCCTATGTCTGGAATATTTGTTGCAAAACAAAGATGAAGCCTGTCAGGTTCATGAAGGAATACTTTGTGTGTTTTACATTTTCATTTTGCTGGGCGGGGTGGTGCATGCCTGTGTTCCCAGCTACTTGAGCAGAAAAGGCAGGAGGATCACAGGTTTGAGGTCACTCTGGACAATCCAGCAAGACCCTGTCTCAAAATAAAATGAAAAAGGTTAGGGATGTAGCTCAGTGATAAAGAATCCCTGGGTTCAATTCCCAGCACTAAAAAGAAAAAAAAAATTGTTTTAAGAATAAAAATATTAACATTAAATATTTGTGTTAGCTTTAAATTTTTAAATGATTTTTTTGGCATTAGTGTTCCCTTATTTTAATATTTTTGCTTATCAAATGTCCACTTCAGGTAGGAAATAAGTTTACGTGTTATTAAATTATATAAAATTACTGAAATATTTTCATAGTAACAATTATCCTTGCAATTATATCCTTTTTAAATAAAAGACTTCTGAAACCTTTGACATAACCCTATCACTGTTTTCACTGTTTTTTATTATAGTCATTCATTATCACTTAACATGTATAAAATAGGATTTTAGAAAATAAAGAAAAATTTATGATTTCAGATATTTCCAAGAATTCCAATTTCTCATTCCCAAATCCACCAAATTAGCAACTGTCAGAATTTGGAAACTGTGCAGACCAGTGGCCTCACTCTGGTTGGGACCACATTTAGCCAGGAACAAGTACACGGGATGAGATGGACAGGTGATTGTGTCCATGCCAGCCCCAGCTGACCTCAAGCCTTCCTGCAGCCACCCCTCACCCTAAAGTGACTCACACCTGCACCCCGGCACCCTTGCCAAACTTGAAACGATCAGAATCCCAGGAGTCTGCCCCCCTCTTCCCTTGTCCCTAGGAGGAGAGAAGAATAGCATTTACCTTTCTCCTAATTTAGTCCTCTTCAAATGTCAGCAGGGAAGGGAGGGGACTCTGTTCTCTCTCAGCTGTGCACCAGTTTCCCAGAAGGATCCCACACCCCACAACTCCCTGTTTACATATGTGGGATGGGGAGGGGTGCACAGGGGGACATTCTCCAGGATCCCTGTGTGATCAGGTGGCTCATGGCCTAGTGAAGCTGCCACTGTTGGGGTGAAGGACTCCTGTTTGGGGCATCTCTTCTTTGGGCCTCCAGCAACCCAGGTAATACAAATAGAGTGAGAAGCCCATAAAGCAGAGTCCATGGTAGGGGACATGGGACTGCCTGGTTCTTGGCCTCAGAGAGAGGAGCCAGCTCCATTATCTATCACTGCATAATAAAGCACCTCAAAACTCCATGGTGGGCTGGGGTTGTGACTCAGTGGTAAAGTGCTTGCCTCGAATGTTTGAGGCCCTGGATTCCATTCTCAGCGCCACATATAAATTAAAAAAAAAAATAAAGTTCCATCAACAACTGAAAATATTAAAGACAAAACAAAACAAAACTCTATGGTTTAAGGTTGGGGTTGTGGCTCAGTGGGAGAGCGCTTGCCTAGCATGTGTGAGGCCCTAGGTTCGATTCTCAGCACTGCATATAAATGCATAAATAAATGTCCGTCAACAACTGAAAAAAATTTTTTAAAAAAACTCCATAGTCTAAAACAACACATGTCTTATTTGGGTGGTAATTCTGCGGGTCAGGAATTCAGACAGGTCACAACAGGGAGAGCTCATCTGTGATCCATAGAATGTCTCCTGGGCTGGAATGTTCTTGGCTTCTTCAGGGCCAGGTTGGACAACCCAGATAGGGGGGCTCCAAAAACTGGGGGTGGGCTGGAGGGGCTTGACTGCGTCCCACATCTGGGTTTCCTGGTTCTCCTCCATGTGGCCTCGGGCCTTCCCGTCTGTGGGGCTCCCACTGTGGTCTTTACTAAAGAGGAGTAGAACTGATTAACTGGTGGTTCAGGGTTCACCAGAGCTAAAGTGGAAGCTACTAGGCAGTGGTGAGCTGGGAATTGGCTCTCCAGGAAAAAGAAAAAAGGGAGGAAGGAAGGAGAGAAAGAGAGAGATGCAAGCTCCAGATTTGTAGTATTTGCTAATATCTATGGTGTGACTTCTTCCCCCAAAATTAATTCCAAGCTACAACTTGAGGCCAATCAGCTCAAAAAATTCCTTAAGGTTTGACAGTCAGCTCTTATGGGCAGGAGCCCATGCTCCTGTCTACCAGCACCAGGCTCTCTTAGGCCCAGGCCAGGATCGTGCGTCATTTCCACTGCAGTCATTGGTTCAGGTGGGGGCCAAGGCCAGCCCGGAGTCACATGAGATGGGAGTACTCAGAGGTGTGAAGAGTAGAAGGTGTGCTTCATTAGAGGCCACCAAGAAACAGAATACCAGGGACAGTAACATTAATCACAGGTACAGTGACATTGTGCCAACTAGGCACTTTGCAAATATTGCCCCTTTTTGGCCGGATGAAGTCAGTGTTATTAAATCCCATTTTTAAAATGAGGACCCTGAGATTAGGCAAAGCAGCGGAACATGTGTAAGTCTTAGATCCTGTTTGCCTCCTGTAACCCAGTGCCTCCCCTCGAGGAGCCAAGGGACACCATAGTTATCAGGCAGTGTCAGGGAACTCTAGGGGATCAGGGAGCACAGGAAATCAATTCTTATTAAGTGACAGCTTGTCAAATATGGGCCTGTGGTGTGGAATGACAGGAATGAACACACAGACAAAGGTTTAGGCAAGTAAGAACTGGACTCACCCAAATCCTGAAAGATCAATGGCAATCACAATACTTAACATTGATTGAGCACTTACTATGTGCAAGAGACTCTGAAAGAATGTATATAGGGTATATCCTTCAATCCTTACAGCCCTGTGTGGGAGGCTTTGCTATCATTCCTCTTTTACCTATAAGGAAACAGGCACAGAGAAGTTACCTGACTTGCCCAGGGTCACACAGTCAGAAAGTGGCAATGCCAACATTTGAACTCAAATCTATCTGGAGCTGAAGTTTAGGCTTCTTATTAGTGCATGCCTCTAGAACTAGAGCTAGAAGTCATTCTAGGGCAGACCCAACCCTGGGTCTAAGGATGGAACTGCACTGAACACATTCTAATCCCTTGTGTTTTATTTTATGCATTTGAAGTATATTGAGAAGGGGGTCCAGAGGCCTTTGACCAGACTGCCAAAGGTGTATGGCATAAAATAGGTTAAGAATCATGTTCAGCCAGACATGGTGGCCCACGCCTGTAAGCCCAGCGGCTTGGAAGGTGAACAGGAGGATCACAAGTTCAAAGCCATCCTCAGCAACTAGTGAAACCCTAAGCAACTTAGTGAGACCCTGTCTCTAAATAAAATTTTTAAAAGGGCTGGGATGTGGCTCAGTAGTTAAGTGTCCCTGGCTGGGTTCAATCCCTGGCACCAAAAAAAAAAAAAAAAAAAAAATTCACGTTCAAAGGTGAGGAAGAGGCAGCGTTCTGCTCTTATGTGCTACCCAGAGAGGTGGTGTTGGCTGAGGGAAGTCCCAGGACCTGATTCAAGGAGCTGCCAGGTGACAGATGGGATGTGGTTGTCTACTAAGTATCATAGAGGCTGGTCCTGCCACCCTAGTGCTCCATGTCCACTACGGTGACCACAAAGCTGCTCTTGACCAAGGATTCTGACCTGCGGGTGCAGCTCAGCAAACAGAAAGGACCTGTCGGCCCATCTCCCCTTGATCCCCAGGGCCACAGCCCCGGCCCTCGCACCAGCTCACCGCCTCCCTTCCCTGCCACGTGTGGGCAGGCCGGGCATCGCCGGGAGCCAGGTGCCTGCTGCACCGAGAGGCAATTTATGAACCATGGGTATTTTCTCTGTTTACTTGAAAGCACAAAAATTTGTCACTTGTGTGGGTAATTTGCTGCTAATTACGAGCTTACAATCTGCAGATAGAAAAATCAGGGCCAACGTGCGCTTCTTGAGGAAGAGGAAAATTACCCCAAGTACTGTGTAATTATACACTTAGCGGGCACGGCGCTCCCAACCCTCACCCTTCCCACGGCGGGCTGACGGTGCAGGGTGAGTTTCACACACGCCCCCTGAGCTTCCTCTCTGGGAAGGGAGGGCCTGCCTGCTGGGGTGACCAGCAGGTACAGGAGGCTCTTGGGGAGACCCAGCCACTGCCCATGTCTCCCAGGTCTGAGGGAGAAGGGAGAAGCCAACATCTCAAGAAGCCCCAGTCTAATGGAGGGGACACAGTTCCTGCCCTCAGGGGCCCCACTCTGATCCAGGGCACCACTGATCTGATGGAGCAGAAGTCAGATCATGGCACAGTCTTGAGGACTCCTAGATCTGCAGAAGAGGGCACAGCCCTGCCCTCGAGGACTCCCAAGTCTGTGGAGAGGGAGCTCTCGTGCCCGTTGGGAGCCCTCAGATGAAGGAGGCACAGGTCCTGGTCTTGGACGTCCCCAGTAACGGGGGAAGACACAGCCCCTGTCAACAGAGACTCAATACGGATGAAGGGACACACTTCCTGCTCTAGGAAGCCTTTGGTCTGAGGAGGTGACAAGCCCCTCCAGAGATCCATTTGATGGCAAGACAGTCCCGGATTTCTAGTTGTCTCTGGATTCCTTTCCACAGCTTCTGTGTAAAGCAAACAGCTGGATAGAGAGATTCTGAGCGCTGGCCTGTCATTCGCTCCACCTTGCCTGCACTGAAGGGGTGTCCCCAAAGCTTCCCAGCTGTGGTCTGGATCTGGATTGTTCCCCAAAGGCCTGTTTAGAGGTTTAGTCCTCAGCTTGGCACCGTCAGAAGGTGGTGGCCTAGTGGGAGGTCTCAAGTGGCTGGGGGCAAGCCCATGGAGGGGTTGGTGGGAATCCGTCACCTTCTCCTTCCTGTTTCCCAGCTGCCTTGAGGTAAGTGGCTTCCTCTGCTATGGGTTCCTCCTCCATGTGCTGCCTGTAACAGGCCCCAAAGCACTGGGGCCCACCAACCACTCTGCCACTGGACTATACCCCGATCTTTAACAATTTCTTTTTATTTTGAGACAGAGTCTTGCTAACTTGCCCAGGATGGACTCAAACTTGCAATTCTCCTGTCTCGGTCTTCAGAGTTGCTGGGATTATAGGTGGAAGCAGCCTTGCCCGGGTAATCTTTCCTCTTTTTAAATTGATTGATCTCGGGTATTTTGTTACAGTGACAGAAAGCTGGCTAACATACTTCCTGTAGATAGACCCAACAGCCTCCTCCCCAAGACCCTCACACCATTCAGATTCCCTTTAGCCACCCCCAGATAGCAGGATATGTTAGATGATCCTAGAAAACCCCCCTCTCTTCTCCTCTTGCTGAGCCCCTTTATTTGCTAGCTTAAATCATTCATGACTTGCAATAAAGGCCTCCATGGCCCCCACCAATCCCCCTGCAGAAAATATTATTTAACAGAAAGGTGACAGTTATGTAATTTAGTCTCCGTCTTCATTATTGATGAATTTGACCATGAAATATTTAGGCTCCTCTGTGTTCTGCCACTCAGGATCTGCCAGTGACAGTGTCACGTTCCAGCTTCTCCTCATGGAGAATGTGTGGATCAGGAATGCTCGGCCTCCCCCACCCAGGGGGACACACCACCTCTCCACACAAAGCCCCACTCTCCCACTCAGGGCTCTGCTCGGCACCAACCACAAAGGTCTTTATCTGCCTAGGAATCCCCCACTAGCAAAGTGGCCAGGGTTCATGATGACGAAGAAGAAGCCTATGAATTCAGGACAGCCTGAAATAGGAAGAAAGGAGAGAAGAAAGCATTGTGTCCTGGGTATCTATAAGTGATGACACACTGTTAATTTAATTCTCCACCAACCTCTTAAGGTAGATATTATTAGTACCCATTTACATTTGAGGAAATGGAGGCTCAGAGAGGTTAAGATACTTTTCCAAGGTCACCCAGCCAGCCTGTTGTGGAGCAGAAATAGCTAATAGATCTAGCTTGCCAGCTTCTGTTCTTTCCACTCCACGTGGTAGGAACAGATTCTGCCAGAAAACGTGGCTTGGTCAATGTAACAGGCATTCAGTGACTCCTGCTCCCATACTCTTTCTGTTCTGAATCACAGTCCTTAGCTGGGAATTCTGGGTGCAATGGGGAGAAGACAGGAGAAGAAAAGGAGGACAGGGTTCTGTCCTCAAAGGATTTCAGTCAGATGGGAGAGAGAGCATCCTTGGGAGTCGATATTAGTAGCAGGAAGCCACAGCCAACTCTGCTGGCCCAAGCGGGGGGCACAACTGTGATGGGGAGACTGAGGCCTGGCGTTGTCCTCCTGCGCTGGAAGCTGGAGAAGAGGATGGGAAGCCTTCCAACAGGGCCCACAGCCCCAGCCTGCTCTGTAACCCTCTGGAAATTTTGCCAACAAGACCTTCTTCCTTCTGGCAGGGCAGACTGACGATCTGTCTGTCTGTCTGTCCCCGACTGTGAATGATGGATGAGCAAGGCTGACGTGATGTTAAAATATGCATCAGGCTAATTGCATGCTAATTGAACAGACGAGGCCATTATGGCTGCTCAGGGGCCCATCTGTGCTCTGGTGTATCCAGGGTGCTGACAGAGCGGGGGACCTCAAGACACTGAGGACCAGACTGGCAGGGGGATGAACAAGGTGACTCCTCGGAGGGACTTGAGGGTATCAGATCAGGAGGGCTGGCATGAGAAGAGCTCAGAGCCATTTCCGCACAAGGAAGAGCTTTCTCGCCCCGGGTACCAGCTGCCAAATGGCAGGAGTGAGTTCACCGGGGCTGGAGTTGAGCAAGAAGAGAAAAATGAGGATCCTGTATCGTTTTGGGGAAAGGGGTGGATACCTTCTGAGACTGTCTTCATTTCCAAGATTCTAGGTTCCTGGGACATAGGTCACTCCCTCCCCTGCCAAGCCGAGGTCCCTTGCCCTGCGGGAGGGTGAGGGAGGGGATGCCACACTGGGGCAGGGAGAGGCTGGAGGTCTGTCCCCCCTCCAAACCAGGACACCTAGTATGTGCTCTGGGGACCCCAAGCTCCCCCAGCCTCTTCTCAGCCCCATTCCCGTCCCTACAGGAGAGAAGTGTCTGCCAGGGTCTGGGGACAGGCTCATTTCACCGTCTGGTGCCTCGCGTGTAAATATTTCATATCCCCACTGAATATTTTGGGATGATTATGAATTCTTGATGTGAGAAGAGCCTTAGTATGTATGAGATGCAGCCGGCTGCCTCCAGGAGGGAGGCACAGGAGGCCGACCCCACACCTGGCCCAGAGAGCCAGCCACCATGGACATGCCAACCCCATGCCAACACACAGCTACATGTCACCCACATCCATGCCACCAATGCAGCACCACACGCCACCCACACCAGTCACAGGACACCCACACAGCAACCACACACGCTAGGTGTTTTCTCTCTGATCCTGGAAATCATCATTATTGCCACCACCTCAGTCCCATCCACCCAGTGTGACCACTCCCAAAGGACACTCATAGTCAGTATCTTATAGGAGGTCACAAGGACAGAGATCATGACTCTCATTAACCGCAGCCCAGAGAGGGGAAATCATTACTCCAAGGCCACACAGTCGAAAGTATTCTTAGGCAGAAAAAAGCTGTTAGCTCACATAAAAAATCTGTTTCATTTGGTGATTAAGAAGTCCAGCTTTCCTTGAAAGTGGAAGGAGAAGGGGTCTGGCTCCAGCTCGATCCCTCGGGGTGCAGAGAAGACATGAGGCCATTGCAGCTGAGCGATGGTGCCCAGGGTCCATCACAGTATTCTCTTTACCTGGGGATACGTTTCAAATTTTCCCCAATAAAGCTCGTCTGTGTTTTAACCGAGTCTGTGTACTGCCCCAGCGGCACCTTCCTATTAATTCAAAGTTCTCCCTGACCGCGCAGCCCTGGTGGGCGCCAGCTCCGGCCAGTCCCTGCCTTGGGAAGGCGAGGGACACGTTTCCTCGCTTCTCTTTGCTCACCCAGTGGATCCTCTGGCCCTCCCCACTCGTCAGGCCATTGCTGGCCCTCAAGGTCTAGGGGTGCAGGAGGTGGAGAGTGCCACCTATCTTCCAGCCACACTCTCCCCTGGGCTCAGCATGCAAGCTCCTTCGTCCTCTCCCTGGGCAGGGTGCTGTGGGGTGC
This sequence comes from Glaucomys volans, assembly GCA_020662805.1. Lineage (NCBI taxonomy): Eukaryota > Metazoa > Chordata > Mammalia > Rodentia > Sciuridae > Glaucomys > Glaucomys volans. The sequence goes on from JAJEJO010053983.1 coordinate 91,726, forward strand.
TTCCCGGGTTCTTTGGAGATACCCTTTCCCAACCCATTGCTGAGCTTTGTCACCTTTCATTGTCCCTGAGGTAGGCATGGCACAGTTCTGGTGTCTTCTCTTCTGCCCTCAATCTCTGTGCATTTGCTGGTTTGACCCTTTTGGAAGGAGTGCAAGCCAACCCCAGCCAACCCCATTGACCCAGGGATTCTGCAAAGACAGAGCCTTTCCCAGAGGCACTATGGGAAATCCTCAGGGTACTCTGACCCTAAAAATGCTGACACATCTGCCATCAAAGCAGGTGGCTAAGCTGGGTGTGGTGGTGCATGCCTGTAATCCGGGCAATTTGGGAGGTTGAGGCAGGAGGATCACAAGTTCGAGGCCAGCCTCAGCAACTTAGTGAGGCCCTCTAAGCAACTTAGCAGGACTCTTTCTCAAAATAAAAAATACAAAGGAGCTGGGGGTGTGACTCAGTGGTAATGTGCCCACCTAGCACATGTGAGGCACTGGGTTCAATCCTCAGCATCACATAAAAATAAATATATAGGGGCTGGGGTTGTGGCTCAGTGGTGGAGCATTTGCCTTGCACATGTGAGGCACTGGGTTCGATTCTCAGCACCACATATAAATAAATGAATAAAATAAAAGCCTATCAACATCTAAAAATTTTTTAAAAAATAAATAAATATATAATAAAGCATTGTGTCCATCTACAACTAAAAATTTTTTTTTTACATACCAAGGGGTGGGGGCATGTGGCTCAGAGTTTAAGCACCCCTGGATTCAATCCCTAGTTCCACAAAAATAAAGCAGGAGGTGAAGTACAGCCCCTGACCTATAGGGCTCTCTAGGGACAAGTCCCAAACCTGGGCACCAGATTCACCCTCTGCACATGGGAGGATGAGACTCAGTGCACCGGTAACTCTCTCTAACTTCCGCTGCCCCAGCCTCCCAGCCTCTCTTGTGGCGTGCAGGTGAATGGCCAGCAGCTGGTCCCAGCCCAGCCACCTCCTTTCTAAGTCCTGCTGGGGTGGCTGCTACCCTCACTTTGGATGTAAACCAGTAGGCACCTGTGGACTTTGGGGGCCTCAACTGAGACAGAAATAAAGCCGTTTAGCTTCCTGTTACCCCATGATTACTGAGCAGAAAGTGGTCAGGGCCACTGGAGAGAGGCAGAGGGCAAGCTCTGGGGGTGGAAGGAGGGAGATGTACCTCCAGCCTGAGGGCAGGGGGGAGTGTGCTGATGGGAGGCAGGAGGGGAGGAGCAAAGGCCCTGAGGCGGAAGTGGTGGGGCAGGCGTCCACTCAGGATGCAGCTCTGTGGTCTTCTACACTCAGCATCCACAGAGAGCAAGGGAAGGGGTTACGGGACAAGTGGGCAAGTAGGTGCCCCAGGTCTGACCACCGACGACCTTGAGTGCTGAGGGAAGATTAGGGTTCTATCAAAGGACTCCTTTGCTCTATTGAGGGTGGGCACCTTCAAAGCAGAGCCTGAGGCAGGTGCTGTGAGTACTGAGGAAGAACTCTTGGGAGAAAGGGGGGAGGGAGCCAGGAGGGCGCACAGGAGCCACGCAAGGATGGGGTCTCCTCGGGGTCTGGCTCCAGCCTGATCTCTCCGGGGGGCTCTGGCACATGGGCTGCACCACAGATGGAACCTTGCCATGGGGCAAGAGGGCTGGACTTCAGCACCCCATTGGCAGGGCTGCCCCAGGGTGGGGGGCATAGCTTCCAAGACAGGACCCAGCAGAGACAGCAGTGATGAGTGAGCCGCCAGCACCCATGGCAGCTGGGCAACAGGCCCACTGCCAGCAAGGGGATTCGGTGTGCCATAGCAGGCCCCTGCCAAGGTCCTGAGTGGCCCTCCTTTGGAGGAGGGGGGCAGTGGGGCTTTACATATGAGATGGTTTGGAGCAGGGATTAGAAGACTCCAGAACAAAGGTCTAGAGGAGGCAGCAGCAGGGGAGAAGGAGAAGAGTGACAGATGATTGAGGCAAAAGAAAAATCCTTGGCAAGGATTTGCTAAGAAATGAACGACAATGGAGTCAGTCTTCAAGCCCAGGTGAGGACCAGGCAGGATGCCCAAACAGAATTGGTGCACCTGCCAGGGGTGTGGGCTTGGGAAGGAAAGCCATGGCCTCTGTCGGGCACTGAGGTTCCAGCAGACCATGTATTGGTCCTAGGACCACAAACACCCGTTTGAGGAAACTTGTTCTCTCTGAGTTCTGGAAACTAGAAATCCAAAATCAAGGTGTCACTGTTACAGAGCTGGGGCCTTCTGAGAAACTGAGGCAATGCGAGGACTACCCCTTCAAACCCAGATTCTTTGTTGTGGAGGTGGGTACTGGGGATTGAACTCAGGGGCACTCCACCACTGAGCCACATCCCCAGCCCTATTTTGTATTTTATTTACAGACAGGGTCTCACTGAGTTGCTTAGCACCTCGCTTTTGCTGAGGCTGGCTCTGAACTCGAGATCCTCCTGCCTCAGCCTCCCGAGCCACTGGAATTACAGGTGTGCACCACCACACCTGGCTCAAACCCTGATTCTTGCAATCAAGTCAAAAAGATTTCACATGCCACTCAGAGTAACAGGAATGCATTTTTTGAAGGGATAAGAGAAGGGAAAGGGGATAGTCTCAAAGGAGAGAGTGGGTCCTCTCTGAGAGGAGAGGTATAATGTGCCTTTCCTGCACTCCAGTTTTGTTGGGGAGTCCCAGTGAAGTTTCCAGAGAGTCCCACCTAGGTCTACCTCTGGACTTTTGACTGACAGCAAGATGACTTCAGACTTTCAAGTACCCGCTGCATGACAATTCTAGGTCACCTTGGCCTATGCTGACCAGTTCTAACTGGGTTCTTAATCATATATTCTTTACAGATTTTATGGTTAGGAGGAACTATCCTTATCTCCCAGAGTTTCAGGATCTAGTCACAAAAATCTCCTGAGTTCTTCCCATAGACATTACCTCGACACCTGCATTTCACCTGCAGTGAACAGGTAGTTTACTAAGAAATGTGACATATCCTGTCCACTGAGGCCAGACAGGGCTGCAGGTAAATTGCTTCTTGGAAAAGAAAGCATGTGGGGGTCAGTGCAGTGGGCCCATTGTACAGAATCCTTCTCCTAACCTCACTTTCCCACCATTCACATCTGCCTCTCCCCTATCATCACCAAGGGTCACATTCTAAGGAAGAATCCTTTCTTGCTTCTTCCCAGCTTCTGGAGCTTCCCAGATCTAACCATGTCGTGCTCCTTGGTTTACAGATGCAACAATTCAATCTCTGCCTTTTTAGACACACCATATTCTCTCTTTGTCCCTAGACACACGGTGTCTCCCTCTTCTTCTAAGGACACCTAGGGCTGGAAATGTGGCTCAGTGGTAGAGCACCTGCCTAGCATGCACGCGGCCCTGGGTTCATCCCCAGGACAGAAAAATAAATAAATAAATAAGGACACCTGTGTTTGAATCAGGGCCCATTTTAGTCCAGTACGATCTCATTTAAACTTGACCAAATAAAGGCACATTCCCAGGTATCTCCAGCATCTCTTTGGTGGGTGGCACAATTCAACCTACATCACCTAGAAGGAGATGCTGAATTTGAGAATTTGAGAATGTGGCTGGGACCTTGAAAAGAACATCTTCAGAAAGAACAGCTTCTTTCTGAAGGGAAAGAAGGGCCGGGCAGGGAGGGGCTTGTGTGCTGCTCCTCATCTCCTGCATGGGGTTCCCTAAGAGGCCTGGAATGGTAGAAAAGGGGGTACAAAAGAGAGGAGAGAGGCTGTGGTGGAACAGATTGAGAGGGAGAAATTCCGAGAACAGTGAAGGAGAGGACTGCAGAGGCTAGGGTAGCCCCTGGGGCCCGCGGGTGAGCCCTCAGGAAGGGCAAGGGGATCTGATCTGGTGTGGGGAACCTCAAACAGCTCCCCACCCCAAACCTGAAATCCCACCATTTGATGCACTTTGTGTCTAGAACCTCACCTTCAACCGTCTTCTGATTTCTGAGGGTCATTGTTGATGAGAGCTTGCAACATACCAGGTACTGCTATTGGGGCCGGGGACAGTGGGAAGCAGAACAGGTGACCTCCATGCCTGTAGGCGGACATTCTAATAGGAACACATGTTAAATCCATGTTTGAATGACAAGCCACTTCTCAAGTTCACTTTCGGGACAACAGATCATCCCAAGCACCGCCCTTAGAGAATGGGACACAGAGTGAGTCTGTTTTGAGCTGGGTGTGAAGTGGGAGACAGCTGTAGCTCAGAAGAGAACCAAGCTGGGAGGCAGGAGACTGGCTGGCAACAGGCCAGGAGCCCTGAGCACCTCCCTGTCCCTTTCTGGACTTCGCTTTCCTCATCAGTATAGTCACAGGCCTGGGAGAGGTAACAGGTGTATTCCAGGTTGAAAGTCTCCAGAACTACCTGTCATTTTCCGAGTTCTGGTGCAGCTCACTCCTCCCAGACCTGCCTCAATGTTTTAGGGGCCCTCAAATCTGTAACCCAGCCTCTGCTCCCCTCCTCAAGATCACTGCCCCATGCCTCTGGGGTTAGGTGATCTCTCAGATACTAGGCTCTCTCCACCCCTTAAGAAAAGCAGCCATAGGATTGACTGTCCTGGGTCTCCTCTCCCTCCAGAGAAAGCGGGCCCTGGGTAACACCTCCTGGAGGAGGACAAGGCCACCAGGTTCTACCAGTAAAAGTCGGAGGGTCAGACACATGCCATCCGCAGGGGCCACCTGTAGACTGGTTCCAGATAGACGGGTGGACCCTGGCCCTGCCCTCCTGCCTACACATTTCCCCACCTACCTGTTCCCCTTCTGATCTTCCACCTTCAAGGTCTGGTTCAGTCATGCCCTGAAGGAGGACTCCAAGAGGGTGGCCTGGCCCATCCCTCGTTGGGGAAGCCTGGAACCTCACTGGAATGACCCATGGAAATCAGCGCCAGGGCCCTCTGTAATCTGGGCTGGGTCTCAATGCCAGCTGTGGAAAGAAGGGCTTCCCTGGCGGCTGGAGGCAACAGCCAGGGAACTCTTTAGCTAGGACTCTTTAGCCCAGTCCTAGACAAGCTGACCCTTCTCAGAATGATGCCTGGGTGGTCCCAGGCCAGGCAAAGGGCCTAAGGGAAGCGGTCCTTTCCCCTGCCCAGTCTCTGACCCAGAGCTGGTTCCTTCACCCCCTCTTGAGCAGGTCTTGGCCTGCTGATTTCAGATCCATTTCTTACCCTCCTGCCATGCCACACTTCTCTGTGACAGGGGTTGGCTCCACAGGTGGCCCTTAACAGGCTCTGAGCCATCTACTTTCCTGCTGGTTTTGACCGTGGGGAGCACTAGTGAGAGATTGGAAAGCGAGAAGGGAAAAGCCAGGGCTCTTCTCCCGCACTCTCTGCCTGGGTTGGCATCATCCGCAGCAGCTGTACCTCCGAGGAGGCTCTCAGGCCTCCATGGTTCCCAGGACCTGGTGCCTTCACAGACGAAAGGTGCTGGCAGTTTCCTCCTCTCACTAATATCTGAGCTACCTCACCATCCTTGTTTGGCCTCTGGGCTCTTCCACCACCTAAGAAGCCAATTCCCTGTGTTATGCTCCTCCAGGTTGAGACTTCTGGAGTGGCCTCCACTTCCTGTTTGGATTCTCACTGATAAACCTCTAGAACCACCATGCTGAGGAGGAGAAAGGGGATTTTCACTTCAAAGCCCTTCTGTTCCTCTCTGTACTCCCTGCCCACCACAGTTGACTCATCCATTCATTCAGTGAACGACCATTTTAGGGAACCAGGTTCATGGCTCCCAAACTATGTGCCAAGGGTACCCTGGGGCACCACAGTGAACTCACAGGGTACCATAGAGTATTTGAAAATTTCAAAGAAAACAGCAATCCCACACAAGACTGATGTAGCACACATTTACCTCAAGACTAAACACTAGATTTCCCTGTATGCTTTTGGATGTTGTCATATCTTTGTGAAGATGGGATTTCTCCATGTGAAAAGCAATGTGGAATCAGAAATAACCATGAGTGTGATGCTAATCAATAGGGTTCCAAAGTTTGAGAAATCTTGTGGTTGCTCAGCACAGTCTGCAGGTTAGTAGTCATCCTCCCTCTGACTGTGCTTCAGTTACTCTTGATCAATTGTGGTCCAAAAATAGTAAATAGAAAATTCCAGAAATAAACAATTCATAAGTTTTAAGTAACTTTTATTACATAAAAGTTTATTATATTATATTATATTATATTATATTATATTATATATAATTGTCCTGTTTTATTTTTAGTTATTTTTGTTCATCTCTTATTGTACTTCACTTATAAATTAAACTTTATCACAGTTACGTAGGTATAGGAAAAAACATAGTTTGGCACTAACTGCAGTTTGGGACATCCACAGAACGTCTCAACACATATCCCCTTGGGATAAGGGGGAATGGCTGTAATTGCCGTTAAGAATGAAATAAAAATATTGTTTATCTTTCATTTATGTGTATTATTTTTTCAAGTTCTACTAAGCTTTAAGATACAAATACTGCTTTTTGTTTGTTCCTTTATGTGCTGGGGGTGGAACCCAGGGCCTCAGGTATGCTAGGCAAGTGCTCTACCACTGAGCCACATCCGGCCCAGGACACAAACACCTATTAAGTTCTTTGCATATAGCTACTCAACAAATGAAAGTGGTAGGTATTTCTCTTGTTCTGGGGGAATCATGAAAACGATTAAGACACAAAGGGTGCTAGGAGTAAAGAGGGTGTGGAAACCTCCTTATTAGAGGAAGGAAAGCCCACCATGGAGAATGAGACAAGTTTCTGCCCACAGAGGGCGCTTACCCTCGAGGGCAGGGCAGGTGTACTGGTTACCTACTGCTATGTAATAAACTGCCACAAACCTATATGCTTAAAACAATACACTTTTTCATCTCAGTTTCTGTGGCTCAGGAGTCGAAGTCTAACGCAGACTTAAGTCCTCTCTGTTTGTGGTCCCCTGAGGCTCAGCAAAGTGTCTGGGGGTTGTGATCTCAGCAGAGGCAGAGGTAGGAGAGAGACCTGCTTCCAAGTCCACTCAGACCCTTGGCAGAATTAATTTTCTTGCTTGGTGGCTTGCTTCTTTAGGGCCAGTAGGAAAGTGTTTGACCTCAAGGAAGGTCTTATTTCCTCTTTAGGTCCTGGCCCCTGATTAATTCAGGTCCCCCCAGGAAAATATCCTTATTTTTTTTTTCTTTTAAATTCAAAACCAACTGACTTGAAATGGCTAAGTCCCTTCATTTTTTTTTTCTTTTTCTTTTTCTTTTCTTTTTCTGGTACCAGGGATTGAACCCAGGGGCACTCAACCACTGAGCCACATCCCCAACTTTTTTTTTATTTTTTAATTTTATCTAGAGACAGGGTCTTGCACCTCACTAAGTTGCTGAGGCTGGGCAGTGAATTCATAATCCTCCTGCCTCAGCCTCCCGAGCCTCTGGGATGACAGGTATGTGCCACCACACCCAGCTAGTCCCTTCACTTTCAACATAGTCTTTTGACAAGAAGCAAGTGACAAGTTTCACAGGTACTTATGGAATTACATAAAAGCATGGTTCATTGGGATCCCTTTAAGGTGTGTCTACCACAGTGGGAATTACATGAGCAATGACTGTTTCAGGAGGAATAGTTCAAGGTTCCTTGGGAGTGACGAACCCAGTCTAAGTGTGGGGAGGGACAGTCTCATGAAGCAGTAATGTTTGAGCTGCGACACGAAGGTCACACAGGAATTCAACAGGCCACAGGTGGAGGAAGATAAAATGGCACATGCAAAGTCCCTGGGACCAGAGAGCACGAATGAGTTAAAGGAACTTAAAGACTAGTTTGACTAGCACTTAAAGAGTTAGGGAGGATTTGAAGCTGAAAAGTTAGATGCCTCCCAACCCAGGCTCCCGTTTTCTTCACAGCCACCCAGCAGCTAGTTGTCGCTACAGTGAATACAAAGCATTGGTAAAGTCACAGCCAGACACAAAATACAAACAATGGCTACCACTGCAGGCACTAGACTAGGAAGAGCACCTTTTGAGGTCCTGGGAACATCCCCTCTCTTTCTCAGAGGGGTGATTATATGGCTGTATCATTTGTAAAAAGTTATTGAACTCAGATATCACTAGGGAACTTTAAGGTGCATGCTATTCCTCAATAAAGTGCTGCTAAATAAGATCAAATAAATGTCCATGTGCTCACCAGCTCTAGAGTATGATCCTGAGGACAACAGGTATCTGCAAACCTTCAGCCCTGGTCCCTAGTGAGGAAGGTCCTGAGATGCTCCAGGACCAGTTCAATCTGGCCAACACACTGGGCACCTTTTCTTGCCCCATGTGTGCCTGGCCGTGAGGTGACCCAACATCATAGAAGACACTATCCCTACCTCCCAGGGGCTTAGAGTCTGGAAGGGGAGACAACTCCAGTACCGACTGCTGGGGTCAACTGAGATCCCGCAAACACTGCATTCAACAAATGAGTGAGTATTTGGGGATCTGAAAAGGCATCTGGAGAAAGAGGCATTTGAATAGGGTTGTCAGATCACATCACAGCTGTTCCCCAAGAGCCTCACTCCCCTTCTTTCCTAGTAACATAACCTCTGATCAAAATTTCAAATCAGATACATAGTTCAAAATAAAGACCACGTTTCATATCCCCTCCTTGCAGCTGGCCAATGGGAGGCATGTGGGATGCAGCGTGGACCCTCAGATAGATTTCCTTGAAAGCAGCCACATGTGTCCTTGTCCTTGGTGATGCTTAGAGTAATGGATGGAGCTCAGCCACCATCTTGAATCACAAGGATCACCGGACAGGCCAGTAAGCTAGAATGAACCTGGGTCCCAGGGACCTTATGGAGCAGAGCTCCATCTGGATTTTGACATAAGAGAGAACTAACATGTATCTGAAATGACTCCTATTTGGGGTCTTTATTTTTGCAGCTGAACCTAATGCTAACTAATAAAATTGGGTAGGGGCTTGGGGGTGTAGCTCATGGACACAGTGATTGCCTAGCATGTGTGAGACCCTGGGCTTGATACCCAGCACTGGAAAAAAGATGAGTAGGAATGGGGTAGGCAGGTATCCGGGTGCTGCAAGTAGGCTTAGGTACTCTGTGGGATGCTTAGGAAAAGGGTTCAGGGAGGGGGCAGGGAGACAGCCAACAGGGCGGAAGGAATTGGTTGGCAGCAGTTGTGGGGAGCTCACCCCTGCCTTCCAGAGCAGCAGGACTCTATCCTGTTAGGGCTCGAGGGTGGACGGGGAGAGGACACAGTGAGAAGCAGAGTCCCCCATGAGAGTTGAGACTCCAGCCAGGAGGATGGTCAGCGGGGACAGTGAGGAGGGGGAGGAAAGAAGGAGTTCTCAGGAGTAGAACCCTGGATCCCCAGGGTTAGGGTGGGTGCAGGGTGTGACTCCCATGTTCTGAACGGAGGGACTTAGGGGGCAGTGGTGCCAATCGAAGGCTCAGGGATTGCAGAAGGATAATTTAATTTGCAGGGGATGATTCTGACAAATTGATAGAGACAAATTGAATTTGAGCTTCCAGAGGAAAGCCTGTGGAAGTATCTGGGACACAAGGCGAAGTGGCAACCAGCGTCCTTGGAGAGGGATCAGGAGAGAGACGGGGATTCATTTATTTGGGAGTATCTGCTTGGTGGCAAAGAAAGACTTGAGGAGAAGGGGATTAAAGAGGTCATGCAAGGGGGCCTATGGTGTGGGAACTGAATTCTGCCAAAGATGGAGTCTCTGAGCTGCAAGGAACGGGCAGAGGACACCAGGGAGGAGACCGAGAGGTGAAGTGGTGAGTTCAGCCCCTGTGAAGTCGGGGGAGGGTTTCAGGAAGGAAGGGAGTGGGCAAGCCCGCCCGGGCCCAGGGACAGTGAGCCCAGCCACGGGGGCCTGATCCACGCCCTGCCCACTGGCCAACGGGAACTGCCGCAGCACAAAAGCTCAATTCTTTGAATATGAGGTCCATTTTTAAATTCTTTTGTGGAGTTGAAGTTACTGTTATTTTTTTTTAATGCAGCTAGTCATACAGTCTCACCTATTTGACAGAGAAATGTTTCTAAATTAACTTCTCATTATTTCTCACCCTCACAAAGGCAGCTCGGTGACAGGTGTTCCTTGACAATGTGTGCACGGGACAGCTCATTTGCAAGTCAGCAGTGTGTGTCCACGTGTTGCGTGCACACACATGCACATACAGGCCTGCACGTGCTCGGGGTCGGGACCCAGCCGGCCAGGCCTGGGAGCTGATCTGGACGCTCGCACACCACCACCTGGCAAGGCTTATCTTGTTAGAGATCCTTGCCTAGCGCACGGTGTTGCGGCCAGGTGGTGAGTTCCTGGTGGTCAGGAGCTTCTGTCTCCTCTTTCTTACGTCACTCATTACCCAGCAGTGCACCGGGAGTGGATCCATCAACACGGCACCCACACCACCTCCAGCACCTGCAGTGCATAGAGGTGCTCAAGGAGCTCCCCAGACCTCCCCTGACATCATGCCACCATGACTCTTCTGAGAGATTAGCACTATTTCTCCTGTGTCCCTGATGACCTGCCTGTCTCTTATCCCTCAGCTTTTTTCCAAGGATTGAACTCAGGGGCACTGGACCACTGCACCACACCCCCAGCCCTTTTTTTATATTTTACTTAGAGACAGGGTCTCACTGAGTCGCTTAGCGCCTCGATTTTGCTGAGGCTGACTTTGAACTCATGATCCCCGTGCCTCAGCCTCCCGAGCCTGGGATTACAGGTGTGAGCCACTGTCCCCTTCAAATGATAGACAAGCTCTTCAAATGATAGACAAGAACTGGAGAAATGGGCTTGCACTCCATGAACCAATCAGAACACTCTGGGAACACAGCTTGGTCTCCAAGTATAGCTCCACAGGTGACTCAGACACACAGGAAATGTTGACACCATCAGGGGCTGGGATGCAGCTCAGTGGTAGAACAC
>JAJEJO010053985.1:0-15799 GCA_020662805.1 Glaucomys volans
TTGCAAGTCATTTCTGCCCAGGGATGGCCATCAGTAACCATGCATGGGAACAACTGCAGACCATGCCAATGCATGTCCACAAATGTACCCCACAATCTAGTGTTAGTGGTTTTCTTGTTCATTGTAGAATTTGTTATTTATGACCTTAGTTCCACTAATTAAAGTTTTTGTTTTTTCTCCAGCAAAACTTTAAATGGCTTTAGCTGGATTTCTCTTCAGTCTCCTTATCTCTGGAAGTGTCTGTAATAAGGTCAGTTTTTCTTGGTATCTTTGGACACATTTTCTCACAGTGGAGATGGAAGACTTGGGGTGGGCCTGCCTGCCCTTCCTGCAAATGTCTGCTTAGTCCCCTCTCCCTTCTGGGGTATGTTTATCACTCCTTATAAATGATGAATGGGGGGCTGGGGATATAGCTCAGTTGGTAGAGTGCTTGCCTGGTAAGCACAAGGCCCTAGGTTCAATCCCCAGCACTGCTAAATAAATAAATAAATGATGAATGGATTTAATGAAACAGAGGAGGCCAATTCTGAAATTACGTACAGTGGTGGATTTATTTTATTTACTTATTTATTTTTGTACCAGGGATTGAACCCAGGGTGCTTAACCACCGAGCCACGTCCCAGACAGTTTTTTTGTTTTTTGTTTTTTGAGATAGGGTCTGGCTAAGTTGCTTAAGTCCTTGCTAAGTTACTGAGGCTGGCCTCAAACTTGCAATCCTCCTGCCTCAGCCTTCCAAGCCCAGTGTACAGATTTCTTAACAGTCCAGTAAAAGAAAAAAGAAAAGAAAAAAAAAAACCTCCCCATTTATCTCAAGCCCCTATAAAAATGTGACTCAGACATACTTCACCAGGACTCTTCTATGATATGTGACCACATAGGACATTGCCACTTCTTTGCGCTAGTAATTTCTAAGCAATATGCCTGGTATTGATGACTCTTACACAAGTGACCGCTGCAATTGGCATTAAAATGTGGCTGCTGTGAGTCTTCGCATAACTTACAGGATCCTGAGGACAGAAAAAATGCTGTGAGCCCACACTTTGTTCTCCTCCTGGGAAAAGCAGACAGGTAGATTCATATAGCAAGCGGATCTCAAAATGTCCTTGCTTTCTAAGAGAAAAGGCCTGTCTGTAAAGATTCAACTAAGAATCTGTGTTTAAAAGAACAATTAAAATGTATGCTCTTTAAGTTAAATGAGCTCTCATTAAATGTGGTAGTCTCTGGCTGCTGCCAAATAAAGAGGAATTCTATATTCTGAACATGCTTTATGTTTGCTCCCTGGGGAACCATCTTCCCAAGATTTGTGCATGTCATTTTACAGTAAATGAAAAGCTGCACTCCTCTCTCTTCCTCTCCTATCATCTCCCACCCTGGTTTACTTGTCTTTCAAAATATTGAAATGAAAAGTGTAGAAAAACAAAGGAAGGGAGGAAAGGGAAGAGAGGGAAGGAGATCTCTCACACAGGTCAGCATGCAATCTTCTTTTATTCTCCATTATTCTTCATCCTTCTCCCCCATTATTATTTATCCTTCTCCCTCTGTTACATATGATTTTAGCCTTTTATACCCCTACAGACAAAGAAGGCAAAAAGCTAACAACAATGAATTCCCAGGCAAAGCAGGCAAATCACCAACAGCAACAGCTAGGGCCAATGCGCAACAGCCAGATAACCACTCCTTGAACTACATCTTAATCTAACCTAGACTCAAACATTTAGAGCTCTGTCCTTTCTCAGGGCCAGAGAAACGTTCTTGTTTGCAAGCAATGTTCTCTCTATCTGTTTCTGACCTCTTGGCAGAAAATCCTGTTTGCAGGCAATTCCCACCAAGGACTACAAAGTCCCTAGTTTGTAAGAGCACTGTAGTTAAAACTCCTGGATTTAAAACTCCTGTAGTTAAAACTCCTGATTTCTCTCTTGGTAGAAAATCCTGTTTGCAGGCAGATTCCACCAAGGACTACAAGGTGGCTTGTTTGCAAGCACACCTGTAGCATGTAAGTTTTGATTCCCTACAGAAAAGTGTGCAGGTGTGTTACTGTAGATGGCTGCATCTTGTGTGCTTCTGTAACACAGAGCAAGGATGGGTAGGTTCTTTGACAAATTGGAAGAATGAAATCCACAGACACAAGGGTTAGAGCAGAGTAAAAGGATTTCTTAGAGTGATATAAAGAAAGAAATCAGAGCTTCCAAAGCGGGGGAGGCCAAGTGAGGGTTGCCAACAGGTGTCCCCTGTCTAAGGGTTTATGGACTTGATCTGTCCCTATAGGTGATAGATGGGTTGACAGGGAAACATATGATTCAGAAAGGGGGCCTATCAACTCTAATTTGTCTTCTTCAGAAAATCTGGAGAAAGGTGACTCTTAAGCCTTTATTCACATAGGGTGGAGGTCAGGGTCTGTTGGCACAGAAGTACATTTTGAAATTGGTCATATGCGTTCAGGAACTGTCCTTATGCATAGGAATAATTGGGGTCGAGAAGGTTAATTTTAAGGGGCTCAGGTTGTGGCTTGGGGGCTGGGGTTGTGGCTCAGTGGTAGAGCATTTGCCTAGCATGTGTGAGGCACTGAGTTCAATTCCCAGCACCACATATAAGTAAGTAAATAAAATAAAGGTGCATCAAGAACTAATAAAAATGTATTTTTTAAAAAAAAGAAGCTTAATTTTCGATTCTCCTCTTCCTCCTTTCCTTCTCTGAGTCACTTTTCCTGGTTGCCTATGAGTGATCTGTCACATCTATCCATTTTGAGATCTGCTAGAAGATCATTAAGAGGTGACGCTGGTGTTGATCAGAAGCTGAGATGATGTCTACAGTGAAAACATTTGGAAGTTTGGGGACCTTGAAGACTATTGAAGCCAGTGAGGCAAATATGTAAAAGAAACATTTACGGAAAAACTTTAGTAACCCATGATCATGAACAGCCCTGTTTTCTCTGAAGACTAACAGTAATTTTTTAGAAAAAGAAACAAAATGAAAAGATGGCATAGCTTTTGCTTATACGACAGCTTGCTATTTAAACTTTTTTGGTTTCATATAGGTTATTCGAGCTGTGCACAGTGGTGCATACCTATAATCCCAGGAGCTCAGGAGGCTGAGGCAGGAAGATTGCAAGTTTGAGGCTAGCCTCAGCAATTTAGTGAGGCCCTGTCTCCAAATAAAAAATAAAAAGGGCTGGGGATATGGCTCAGTGGTTAAGCATTCCTGGCACAGAGAAGATGAACGAGGAGGAGAAGTTGAAGTTGTTCAGAATGTTGATATATGTCAGAATTACTTGGAGATTGTTAAATTGCAGGTTCCAAGTCCTAAGAGCTTCTGGTTCTGCAGGTGTGGGGTGGAGTTCAGCCACCTGCCCTTTTGAAAACTGTCGAGTTATTCCCCTATTGGTGGTCTTTAGGGTCTTTTGTTTCATTGGAATCCAGGTGATCTTTAAAAATTATCATGAAGACTATCGTGAGCATTTCCCATGTCATTATCCAATGTCAAATAGAAAAAATGTAGGTATAACTAGGAAATGCAATAGGTCCTTTGTCAACCAACCATGGCTTAAAATTATCCAGGAAAAAAATCGTGTCTATACTGAATATGTGCTGATATTCTGGGGCCATTATTTCCTAAACAATACAGCATAACAAATATGTGCACAGCACTTACATTGTATTAGGTGTCATAAGTCATCTGAGATGACTTAAAGTACACAGGAGGACATGCCAAGGTCATATGCAAATACTTCATCATTGGATAGATGTGGATTGGCATGTCCATAGGGAGTCCTGGAACCAATTCCCCACAGATACTGAGGGACCACTGTGTGGTCCTCCATAAATATTCTCTCCATAAAATTGAAATTAAGGCACATTCCAGAAGGTTGCGGCACTGTGTCATGTTAGTGGTGGATGGTCATTGACTTCTCTTGCCCATTCTCTATTTTCAGAGCTTTGCTATGTATTGCAGGAAACGAATCACGCTATTTCCTTCCCAGCTTAGTGGAGCTCTGATCCCAGAGTGCAAGTGTTAAGAGTGATGCTTCCTATTTTGGATCCCGTGAAGCCGCACAGAGAGGGACCCAGCATCCTTCCTCACCCATGGCAGCGCCTCCCCATGGCATGAGCCCAGTCGCCCCTCCTGTAAGCAAACCACCAGGTTCCAATAACACCACCACTTCCCTTCGTTTCCTTGGCCCTGGGAGTGATGGTGCTTTCTGCACTTACCAGACTCTGAATTCTCTCACCTTTTCTTTCGTGACTCCTTTGGTTCTTCCCACAATTTTGTAACTAGCTTTTTTTTATATTTGATCCCATTTGAAAGGAGACCTAGTGTAGTTCCTATTTCCCCCTGGCTTAGGTTTTGAATAATGGTAAAATTATGGCCATTTATTTTCTCTACTTTTTTTTTACATTTTCATTACTGTGTCTGCATTAACTTATTTTTAAGCAACAGTTTTATTGCAGTAAGATTCACATGCCATAAAATATGCTGTTTAAAAATGAACCTCTCGTGGGTTTTAGTATATTCACAAGGTTGTGCAATCAGCACCACTAGCTAATTTCAGAACATTTCATTACCACAAAGAGAAACTGCATTTTAGCCGGGCACGGTGGCGCATGCTGGTAATCCCAGCGACTCGGGAGGCTGAGGCAGGAGGATCGCCGAGTTCAAAGTGAGCCTTAGCAAGGGCAAGGTGCTAAGCAACTCAGTGAAACCCTGTCTCTAAATAAAATACAAAATAGGGCTGGGGTGGCGCATAACCCCCCAATTCCCCCCCTTTCCCCTCCCCTCCCCCCCCCACCCCCGCTCAAAAAAAAAGAAACTGCATTTTAGCAGTCCCTCCCTATTCATCCTTTCTCCCAGACCCTGGTCAACAGGAATCTACTTTCTGTCTCTGTGAATTTACCTACTCTGGACACTTGAGACCTAGGTGGCTGTTTGTATCTGACTTCTTTGCTTTAGCAGACTGTTTCAAGTTTCATCCATATTGTAACATTTATCGGTATTTTTTTTATGACCAAATACCATCTATTGTAGGGGTATGCCACATTCTGTTTATCCATTCATCACTAGATGGACATTTGAGTTGCTTAGAATTTTCGGTTATGATTAATGCTGCTGTGAACATTCACAAAAAGTGTTATGTAAGCCAGGCATGGTGGCGCACATCTGTAATCCCAGCAGCACGGGAGGCTAAGGTAGGAGGACTGCTAGTTCAAAGCCAGCCTCAGCAACTTAGTGAGACCCTGTCTCAAAATGAAAAATAAAAAGGCCTGGGATGTGGCCCAGTGCTTAAGCAAGCCTGAATTCAATTTCTCATACAAAAAAAAATTTTTTTATGAACATGTTTTCACTTCTCTTGCAAATTTCTGGTTAAATGGTGATTCTGAGTTTTTGAGGAACTTTCATTTTCCAAACCTACTGCACCATTTTGCACTCCCACCAGCATTGTACAAAAGGTTCCCATTTCTGTACATCTTTGCCTTCAGTTATCATTGTTCGTCTCTTTGATGAAAACCATCTTAGTTGATATGAAACGATATTACCTTGTAGATTTGACTTGCATTTCCTCATTGATCCTGAGCAACTTTGCCTGTGCTTATTAGTTATATGTATATCTGAGAATAAGGCTTATTGTAATTCTTTGCTTATATAAAAAATTGGTTTGTCTTTTTTTATTATCAAATTGTTAGAGTTTTCAACAGAGATACTAGTCACTTATTACAGACAGGATTCGCAAAAATGTCCTGCATTCTGTAATTTGGCTTTTTGTTTTCTTACTAATGCCCTTCAAAGTGGAAAATTTTAAATTTCTGGTGGCATTCAGTTTAGGGATATTAGATGTACAGTTATGTCTAATGTTTCTTTTTTATTGTGCTTAAGATTTTATATCTGAAAAATGACTTGGTCATTCTGAGACCATGAACGTTTACACTGATTATTTTCTTCTAGGAGTTTTATAGCTTTAGCTCTGACACTTATTAAGTCTATGACCAATTTAAGCTAATTTGTGTCCCTTGTATGAGGGAGGCGTTCAGCATCACGCTTTTTCATGTGACTTTCCAGTTGTCCCAGCGCCATTTGTTGAAAAGACTATTCTTTCCCCATTGAATTATTTTGCCATCCTTGTCAAAAAAAAATCAATTGACCATTCATGTGAGGGTTTATTTCTGGATTCTTAATTGTTATAAGTCTGTCCTTACACAAGAACTACAGTGTCTTGATAGATGATCTGGATAGCTTATATCTATTAAAAATTTAAATCAGTAACTAATAATCTTCCCAAACAGAGAGAACCTGGCACAGATGAGTTCACCGTCTCAAATGTCTACCAAACATTTAAGGGAGAAATTGTAACAAGTCTGTGCCACTTCTTCCAGAAAATAGAAACAGAAAGAATATTATCTTTCTATGGAGCTACCATTAACCTACTATCAAAACCAGACATAAACATTACAGGAAAGATATAGTTCAGCATCTCTTATGAACATAGTTGCAAAATTCCCCAACAAAATAGTAGCCAACTGAAACCAACAATATATATAAAAATAATTATACAGGATTAACAAGTAAGTTTTATTCTGGGTATGCAAGGCTGGACCAACATTTAAAAATCAACTAATTTGATTCATTACAAAAATGTTAAGGAAGAAAACTCATATGCTCATATCAATAGGTGCATTAAAATCATTTGACAAAATCCATTTATAATTAAAAAAATTGCAATAAAAGGATTTGAGGGGACTTCTTGGACTTGATAAAGAACATCTACCAAAAAGCATACAGCTAACATCATGCTTAAAGGTAAGAGACTAGATACTTTCCCTCTAAGATCAGGAATAAGACAACCATGTCCACTCTCACCACTCCCGTGCAACATTGTATTAGAACTCCTGACTGTCGCAACAAGACAAGAAAATGAAAATACATTTCTGTAGCGAATACAAACATGATTCTAAAATTCATAAGGAGATGCAAACGACCTAGAACAACCCAAACACTTTGAAAAAGAAGAGTAGATTTAGGATATTTATACTACCTGGACTCAGGACATATTAAACTATAGCAATTAAGACAATGTGATATTGGCATCAAGATAGATCAATCAATGGAGTCACAAAATAGACCCAGACATATGATGATTTTCAACAATGGTGCAAATATAATTCAGTGGAGAGGGTGATGATCTTTTCAACAAATAGTGAAGGATTTCTGGCAGGAAAAAAAAACTAAGAATTTAGATCCATACCTCATACCATCAACCAAAATTGAATAGATTATTAATTTAAATATATAACCCAAAACTATAAAAATTCTAGAAGATATAGAACAAAATCTTTGTAACTTTGTGTTTGGCAAAGATATCTTAAATTTACCACCAAGAATAGTATCCACAAAAACAAAAATTGATAGATTTTAAAGAATAGAAATTTAGAATTTCCTCCTGTTTGGCAAGTACAATTAAGAGAATGATAAACCACCATCTGGGAGAAAATACCTGCAAACGGCATATCTGGTATAGGACTTACACCCATAACATGTAAAGAGCTCTCAAAACTCAATAACAAAATAAACACCCGATGAAAAAAATAAGCCAAAGAAGATGTATGCATAGCAAATAAGTACACAAGAAGTATGATGCCCCACATCATAACTCATTTAAGACAATGAAAATTAAACCATGCTAAGCATACCTGTTAGAATGAATAAAATGAAAATAACTGACCATACAAGATATTATAAATAAAGATGTGAAGCAATTGGATCTCTCATTATATTTTCAGTGGAAGTGTCAAATGGTACAACCACATTTGGCAGTTTCCAGACAGCTCAACGTGCATCTACCATATAGTCCAGGCATTTCAGCTCTAGGTATCGGTATTTACCCAAGAGAAATGAAAACATAGATCCACACATGTACATGAGTGTTTACAACAGCCTTACTTGAAATGGCCAAAACCATTTCAACAACCTGAAGGTCCTGGAAACAACCTGAAGGTCCATCAAAAGGCAAGTGGGGGGACTGGGGATAGAGCTCAGTTGGTAGAGTGCTTGCCTTGCAAGCACAAGGCCCTGGGTTCAAACCCCAGCACCACAAAAAAAAAAAAAAAAAAAAAAAAGGGCAAATGGGGCAACAAATTGTTGTGTATCCATAGGATAGAACACTACAAAACAATGAGAGAAATAAACTATTGTTACACACAGCCCTGTGAGTGGGTCTCATACATACTGTATGGTTCCATTTGATGCAAAATTCTTTTGTGTGTGTGTGTGTGTGTGTGTGTGTTCCAATAAAACTTTATTTACAGTGACAGCCAGCAGGTCAGATTTCAAGAGTGGACTGCAATTTGATAAACCCATATTGCAAATGAATTCTCCCAGCTCTTTCTATAATTTAGCGACTGTTCAATAAGAGACCCTCATTTCACCAGGGCTTGCATGGATCACCCCAACCCCTTGGCTGCTTGTTACCTTTGACAACTGAAAAGGCAGCACAATGCCACTCTGCATTTCTTTTTTTTTTTCTTTTTTTATTGGTTCTTTTTAATTATACATGACAGTTGAACCCATTTTGATATAATTATACAGCTGGGAATATATCTTTTTCTTTTTTCACAATGTAGATTCACACAATTCATATAATCTTACATATACATAGGGTAATACTGTCTGTCTCAGTCTACTATCTTTCCTTCCCTCACCCTCTCCCATCCCATTTTCCTCTATACCATCCATACTTCATCTATTCTTTTCTTATCCCTCCATAACCACCACCCCCCAATTATGTATCAGCATCCGCTGATCAGAGGACTTGTAATGAGCTGGGCGTGGTGGCGCACGCCTGTAATCCCAGCACTTGGGAGGCTGAGGCAGGAGGATCACGAGTTCAAAGCCAGCTTCAGCAACTTAGTGAGGCCCCTAAGCAACTCAGTGAGACCCTGTCTCTAAATAAAATACAAAATAGGGCTGGGGATGTGGCTCAGTGGTCGAGTGCCCCTGGGTACATTCAAAGATCCAATAAAAAAAGAAAAAAAAAGAACTTGTAATGACATAAACCCATCAGTGGTAGCCTGCAGATGGGGAGGTCGCAGGGAGAAGGGGAAGATCATGAGGAAGCTTGAGGGGACAATGAATACATTCATCATCTTGATTGTAGTGCTGCTTTCATTGATGTCTACACATGGCAAAATGGATCCAGTTGTCCATGTTAAATGTGTGCAATTTACTGCATGATAATTACCTGTTTTTAATGATGTGTCCCAACAAATCTGTTTTTGTTTAAAGAAGCTCACTTCAGATTTGACTGGACCATGCTTCTCTTTCTAAAGAATTACTGTACTGAGAGAAAGGAGTCAGAGCTTCAGATTGCAGGGCTCCCCTCACAGAAACTGCCACATCTGGCCTATTCCACTTCCTGAGTTTTTCTGGAATCCCTCTCATATGGTCTGAATGTTCGTACCCCTCCCAAATTCCTATACTGAAATTCTAATACCCGAGGAGGTATTCTTAGAAGGGGGTACCTTCAGGGGGTAATTAGGTCTCAACGGTGGAGCCTTATAAATGGGTTTAGTGCCCTCATGAAAGAGGCCCCACAGAAAACCTCTTGCCCCCTCCACCATGTGAGGAGGACCCATTGCAAATGTCACCAGAGTCCTAGGCCAGAGACCTGATTCTGGAGGTTCCAAAAATCAGGTCTGATCACTCACCCCCAAAATCAAGTGAAACAAGTAAGGGAGAAAATCAGGAAAGGAGCTTAAATCAGTGTAGGAAGGTAAGGGGGACCCAGGTCTCTACCTCTGTCTTTGACAATGACTTTGTGGTTTTATAGAAAAGGGAATGAGAGCAAGGATTGGGTCTGCACAGCTGTCAAAGCAGATGTGGTCTGTCCATCATCATCTCGGGACTGCTGAGGCAGGACCTTGTCACAATAAGGTTACTGTTGCCTTGGTGTAGTTGACTCTTGTCACAAGATGTTTATCCTGTTGTTCCTGGAATCCAAGGTGACTGAAGAAGAGACTGGCTTAGGAGAACTCAGAAAGAGGGGGAAAAAGTCAGAGAGGCAAGATGGAGTCCAAATGGTGTTAGTGACTGTCCTTCCAAAGACTGCCATCTACAAGTAGCCTCACCAGACGTGGAATCTGTTGGCACTTTGATCTTGGAATTCCAGCTTCCAGATCTGTGAAAAATAGATTTCTGTATATAAACCACCATTTTATAGTATTTGTTATAGCAGCCCAAACAACCTCATACACACTCTGCTTGCACCCTAATTACACCATCATTATCTGACCCCTAGATCCCAGCACAGCCTTCTCCCTGTGGAATCGCGATAGTCTCATGTCCTCCAAACCCATCCACATTTTGAGGTCTCCCTAACATAAAAGTGTGACTGTTCTCCTGTGTAAACTGCCACCGGCTTCTCAATGACTTCTGAATGGAACTTTAGCCCTTTAGCAACCCTGTGGTGTTCCC
The DNA here is from genome assembly GCA_020662805.1 of Glaucomys volans. Lineage (NCBI taxonomy): Eukaryota > Metazoa > Chordata > Mammalia > Rodentia > Sciuridae > Glaucomys > Glaucomys volans. The sequence continues at coordinate 10,456 of JAJEJO010053985.1, forward strand.
TGGGCGCAGCGTGGCCCCTCTGTCTTCACAGTGGCAGCTCCAAGTCCACATTCCAGCCTCCTTGCTCATCTTGTGGTTCTCGCCTTGTGCAGTGCTCACTTATGTTCCCATTAACACACTCAGGTTCTGTGTCAACAGGCTCCCCGAGCACTGCTGCTACAGCCCCAGGGTGACAATAGACCCTTCTCTGGATTCCTTCCACCTACCAGACCTCTTGCTTCCTAGGTAACAAGCACCCTGTATGCCCTCCCTGCTGTAGTGAGATGAAGTTTACAGATGAAATTACAATGGCAATTTTATACAATTGACTTGATGACTTAACTATGAAAAGAGAATAATGTATCTTCAGTATGAAAATCCTCCAGCAGAAATGAACAAGAAGACATAAGCAGTCAGGTGATTAGAGCAATTTCTAATGAAAAAGGTGCATTTTCCTTTGCTTCCAACCCTTTGACATAAGAACTAAATAAGCATATCTGTCTAGACACAGTAGAACCATCGCGAATACAACTGATGCTAATGTAATGTGTTGCCTTGGTAACTGAAAGATCACAGGCAGAGACTTGGTTTTCAAAAATGGGAGCAACTTGGTAAAATTCCAAAGCACAATTTCTCCTCGATGGAAAAGGAAGTTACTTTCCTAGAAAATTTGTATGCTCCTCGAAAATCTCAGCTAAAACTGGACAAAAATTCATGCTTAAATGCAAGCAGGTTTTCTAGCTATGTGCAAGTTTTATACCTCTTCCCAGCATGCAGCTTTCCGGAACCCCACCACCAGCACCAGCGGCTGCTCCCCTTTCCACCCAGTCACTATGGCAACCAGCAAGGCCTCGCTCACTTCCAAGAAGTCCCCTTGATGTTACCTGGTAATGAAAATTAGGCCAAGGGAGGCCAGCACACAGGCAAAGCTGTCATTGAGAAGTTTTACCTCCAGGAGAGGGGACCCAGCACTGAGAGCTCACGCGGCAAAGAAAAAAGAGGGTTAGATTTTATTCATGTGTAAGAGTATAGGGCTGGGCTACAGCTTAGGACGTTTAATTGACTTTAGATGCATTTCAAGGTATTTGTCTTTTCCTATGTGAGCATTTCAACATCGAGGGAGGGGTGGTCAGTTTGTCAGTCTGGAGCAAAATGTTACCTCTCTCTCTTCTATTGATGCTGCATCCTGTGTGGAAAAAAATATACACGTCTTTATATAAAACTGGGGATTGAACCCAGTGGTAGTTTACCACTAAGCCACATCCCCAGCCCTTTATACTTTTTATTTTTGAGATAGGGGTCTCACTGAGTTGCTTAGGGCCTTGCTAAGTTACTGAGGCTGGCCTTGAACTTCTGACCCTCCTTCCTCAACATCTTTGCCCTGTGATAAGGAGTCCTTGCAGCTGTTAAGAGAACACACAGGTGGGCATGGGGTGAAAATATAAATGATGCCAGTTTACAAATGATGCTGGGGTATTTGTCTTCAGCCCTTTGCTGTGATCTCCAAACAGTTCCATTCTCTTAACAAGTTTATCTTTGGGGACATTAAGGAGACGCCATCCTGATTTTAATGATGCACTTGGGTTTTCTTTTCTTTCTTTCTTCCTTTCTTTCTTTCGTACCTGGGTGCTTAACCACTAAGTCACATCCCCAGTCCTTTTTAAATATTTTATTTAGACACAGGGTCTTGCTAAGTTGCTTTAGGGCCTTGCTAAGTTGTGGGGGCTGGCTTTGAACTTGCAATCCTCCTGCCTCAACTCCCAAGCCGCTGGGATTACAGCTATCCAGACCAGGTTCAAATAGGTCACACTAAAAACAGTTCTCCCTTGCATTTTCTGTATGTCTTCTCCTTTATTCTGTCTATAAATAGAAGACATGTGACAGCCATGGAGTTGCCCTGAATCTGCTCTGATTCTGGGGGCTGCCCAGTTCACTCAGTTGTTCCTGGATCAATTAAATGCTGCTAACATGCTCCAGGACCAGTCACTTCCATCTGGTCCACTTTGGGCTTGCATTGGTTCAGCTACCAAGGCCACGGAAGCAACACAGTCCACCAACTCATCTTGTGTTAAAACTTTTTTTTTTTTGGCGAGGGGTACCAGGGATTGAACTCAGGAACATTCAACCACTGAACCACATCCCCAGCCCTATTTTGTATTTTATTTAGAGACAGAGTCTCACTGAATTGCTTAGTGCCTTGCTTTTTGCTGAGGCTGGCTTTGAACTTGCCAACCTCCTGCCTCAACCTCCCTAGCCGCTGGGATTACAGGCATGCACCGCAAGGCCCAGCTCATCTTGCTTTAAATTTTAAATCACACACCTCCAGGGGACTCTCCAGACTTCATTTCCCTGTTCTCGTTCCCTCTGCCCTAGAGAACTGTTTCTCACTTCTCTCTCTTTTCAACATCCTAATTCCTCCTTCCTCTCCCCATTGGCTGAAGATGATTTTGAATTTTATTTCAGGAAGATGAGAGAAGCAGTCAGAAGGAAACCTCCCCAGACTTCCCTGCCAACTCCTCTGGTCCACATGTACATAATCCATTGACCCCAGGGTCTTCCAGCCTTGATTGTCCCGTATCCTTAGAAAGGACACTGCCTGGTACTGGAGCCTTGCTCCTTGTCCCTAATGCTGATCCAATAACAAGGGCAAGGCTTTGTGAAGAAGGAAAACGAAGTTTGATTGCTTTGCTAGCAAAGGAGAAAGACAATGGATTCAGGTCACAGAGGCTGTCATCCTAGGGGTAACCATGGACTTTTAAAAGGGGGCTACACAGCCTCAGCAACTTAGCGAGGCCCTAAGCAACTCAGTGAGACTCTGTCTCTACATAAAATACAAAATAGGGCTGGGGATGTGGCTCAGTGGCCATGTGCCCCTGAGTTCAGTCCCCGGTTCCAAAAAATAAAATAAAATAAAATAAAAGGGGGCTACAAAGGCTGTTTTCCTGGTGTCATTCTCAGTCGATTTAATTAATATTTAACTTGCATCAGAAAGAGCCGCTCTTCCAGTTCCCAGGTCCGGAGTTTCTTTACTCTTGTAGACAGTGAACGGAAGGTTAGAGAACTCAGCATAGGACAGGGAGAATATGTATCTTGCTTACCTCACAGTTGGGGAGAGGAAGATGGAGAAGAAAGAAGAAAAAAAAAATGTCAATTTTAAAAGAAGCTGCCAGCAGCCAGGCACCAAGGTTTTATGTTGAAAGCATAAAGTGGACCCCCTTACAGGAAAGGGACCCCTGCTACACACCTACTTTGTGCCCTGGGGTCCTCTGCCTCTTTTGCCCACAGTGGGACTTGATGTCAGCAATTGTTCCTCCATGTCTCTCATGTCCCCTGTGTGTGTCCCCTTTTCTCATGAACATACTGAAAAACAGTCTTCACTGCAAAATGACATTTGGTCAATGACGGAGGCATAGGTGGTGGTGGTCCCATAAGATTATAATGAACCTGATCCCATAAGATCATTATTCGAATCTGATTTGGATACCTGGTTGAAAGACTCTTGTCCCCTAGTGACATCACAGCCATCATAACGTCGCAGCACAAGGAATGCTCCCATGTTTGTGACGATGTTGGTGTGATCACACCTACTGGGCTGCCACTCATAAAATGTAGCCCATGCAGTTGTGCACAGTGCACAATCCTTGATAATGCTAGTCAACAACTGTTACTGCTCATACGTTCAGTACACTCTGCACTGACCCTTGTTTTGGGGTATACTTGTACTTACGTGGTTAAAAGGTGCTGTAAGCAGCAGGCCATCTTATACTGACAGCTTCAAGCAGAGTGATGGACCCACCTGTGCCATCCAGGTTTGTGTCAGTACACACTGTGATGTTAGCACAACAAAATGGCCTTGTTCCACCTTGACTGCACATGGCTCTCTCTCCAGTGTCAGACAAAAGCCCTCCCTTGACCCCCTCACTGACACATTTCCTGGAGCCCCTGGCAGCAAAGTCCCTGGCCCAGCAGAGCTCATTATCTCCACCCCTCTCCACCCACCCCTTCAACTCACTGGAGTCTGGCTTTTGTTCACCCATTGAATAGACCTTTGTTGAGGTCACCCTTGACCTCCATTGGGAATCCAGTAACTCCTTCCATCTGCACATTTTCAGGGAACTCACCCACTCGCAGGCTCCTCCTTTACTTGGCTGTGTACTTTCATGATTCTCCCACCTCACTGGCTGCTCCTTTGCCCCCATACCTGGGTCCCTTTCCTATTCCTCAATTCTCAGTTCAGGATTTGATAATGTCTCCATTCTCAGCCCTCTTCTCTGTCTACACCCTCTTGGGGGGAACTCAGCGGGGTCCTGGGGCTATAACACCATCTCCACTCATGGAAGGCTTTGGAAATGAAACCCCCACCACTGGAGTCCACATGGTACTCAGACTCATAAGCCCCGACAGCCTGCCGCATGCAGATGCCCAGGAGCAAGTCCTGACGCCCTCAGCTCTCCACCCCCTGCCCAACCTCAGGAAAGTGGCCCCTCCAGAGTCTCAGCCTGTGGTCAGTGACCCTCCCTGGCCCTATTTGCCTTCATATCCCTTTTATTCATTTCTTAGAACTATGCCTTAGGAAGGGAGGAAGGAAGGGAGGGAGGGAGGGACCTTGAATTCTCAGTATCAAAATATCAACCCTCCTTGGTTTCTCTCTCCACATTCACAATGGAGCATTCAGAGGACCTGAAATGGCAGAACACAACTTCAGTCCCTTTGTTGGTGTGTGCAAGGGAAAGTGCCTCTTATGATTTTGCATCCTTTTTGCATTAACTTTCTACCACACTGAATTTTTGTATTATAAAAATTGTACATGTTCATCAATGTCTCTTAGGCTTCCTTACCTAGAGATATAATAAAATACTACCAAAGATATGATTATAATAGTTTATAAGACCATTAAACTATATCACTGTTAGAAATTGCATGTAAAATATGTTTCAATTTTGCCTCTGTTGGAGTTTGAGTAAGTAAATAGAATGGTCTTATATTTACCATGTTAATCTTCATCAAGAAAGAGACTAAGACAGACTAATGTGTTAAAGCAAACTCTGAAGCCACCTCGCTGTACTTTTAGTCAGTTAAAAATAGACAAATGTTTCCAATTGCTAAGAACCTCATGATGGACAAAAGAACAAAAATTTTTCACATTCAAACTAGAACATCCACAAAACATTCCCATGGTTACTTGGTACTTCTTAGGTTTAGAAATCTTTCTCTACCAGTTTCTGCTCTCAGATATTATATTCTAGAGGGGTAGGCGTTGAACTAAGTTATGTAGGTGTACGACACAAATCTGAGGTATAATTCTAAGAAATGAATAAAATTTATGCCAACAGTGCCAATCACACACTTTAAAAGTAGTTCTTTG
>JAJEJO010053985.1:16199-65942 GCA_020662805.1 Glaucomys volans
GACATGTTCTGGCAAAAGAGGATAATATGCAGCCTGGTTGTTGTATGAGTCCATTTCCCATTGCTATAACAAAATACTTGAAGCTGAATATTTTTATTAAGATTGTAACTGAAAGCTCAGTCTTTGTCCCCAGTGCCAATTCAATAACGAGGACACAATTTTGAGAAAAAGGAAAACAAGGTTTTATTGCTTTGCTAGCAAAGAAGCAGCACAGGGGACTTCTGTCCCAGAGACCTTGATTCTCCCCCTCAGGAGGAACAGGGGGATTTTAAAGGAACTATTCAAAGGCTACTTTCCAGATGTGTCCTGGTAGGGGGTCCCAGGGCACCCTGATGGTGCATTAGGATTCACTTGTTAATTTGGGAGGTATTCACTTCCCAGATCCTCAAGGAGACATCTCCTTCCTGGGGAGCATAGATAACTCGGGGTAATCTTGTTCCCCAGCTCAGGGAAGGGGAGAGGAAGAAGAGGAAAAGGAAAACAGGTCCCTTTAAAAAATAAGCCTCAGGGCTATATTCAAAAGGTGAAATGGACCGCTGTTACAGGAGGGGTGTCACAGAAGACAGGTCTCTGAAGAAGAAGGATCTGAGGAGTTCCCCCAGAGAAGGGGGAACTTGACTCATGGTCAGCTGGGTTTTTTTTGTTTGTTTGTTTGTTTTTGTAGATGGACATAACACCGTAATTTTACTTATTTACATGTGGTGCTGAGGATCAAACCTGATGCCTCACACATGCTAGGCTGGTGCTCTACCTCTGAGCCACAATTCCAGCTGTCCGCTGGGTTCTTGGCATACATGGTGGAAAAGAATCTCAGCATGCAGCCATACGAAGGTTTATTTAGGAAAGTAGATACATATTCAGGGGAGAATGGGAGGCATCTCGAGAGGCCTTGTGGGTAAAGCAAGGACCATGCACTCAGGGGAAAATGTGGATCTCCAGGGGATGGCAGCCAATTGGTGTGGAGTGTTGGTATTTATGTCAGGGCCGGTGCAAGGGCTGGAGTAGAGGAGGAGCCAGCGTGGAGCCATGCAATTCCACACTGGTCTTCCTTGCACTTGCCCACATGTTAGGAGGGCTGGCTCGGGGTGGGTCAAGGGCATGTTGCTCAGGAGGGGCTTCCTGCATTTCAACATTTATGGGTGTTTCCTTTGAGTCCCTCTCTTTATCCCAAATCCCTATCTCAGTAGGAGCCAGTAAACTATTATCAACATTTCAAACCTCCTGGCAGAAAAGCCTTCTGAAGTTCCCCAGAATGTCACAGTCCTTTCCTTGGGTAGGATGTCAAATGCTATCCAGACTCCATCACTGATGCTTTTGACAAACATAATTTGGAGAAGTGAATGACTAATGCAGTTTATTTGGTGAAAATATCTTTTTCAGTAGCAGGAGAGTCATAAAATGGAAGGATAATAGAAAGAGCATTGTTGTAGAAAAATGGAGAAATAGAATCCACTCTTTGGATCCACAGGTCCCACGTTCATGGTTCAATCAAAATATATTTTTAAAAATTTTATCTGTACTGATCACATGCAGAATATTTTTCTTAGCATTTTTCTTAAAAACTGCTCTAGAGCAACTATAAAATCCAGAAGAAAATCAATATATAATAATATAAAATATATAAAATAAATATATAATAATATAAAATCAATACAGGAGGCAACTTTCAGGGAACATTTCAAAATGGAGTTGGGAGGTGTCTAGAGAGCCAGGCTTACTGACATGTTGGGCTGCTCTCTGGCTCATGAGCTCCTGAACTAGCCTGAGAACTTGACACTGGGCTACAGACTCTCGAGTTGGCCAAGACCTGGAAAGCTATTAACATCTTTATTAGAGGTTGCGGCAGTAACTGTCATAATGACAAATGAACTGTGCATCTAGAGACAGTCCTAATAGTCAATCGAGGACAATTAATGACGTACAGCCAAACGTTGGGACAGCTTCTCTTTACCAGTCACCTTTATTTTTATGTAACTCATGGAGTTTCCTTGGTCTCTAGCTTCCTTCCCTCCCTCCCCATATTTCTTTCTTTCTGGAACTGGGGAGTGAACCCAGGGGTGCTTTACCACTGAGACACATCTCCAGCCCTTTTTAGTTCTTATTTTGAGACAGGGTCTTGCTAAGTTGCTGTGGGCCTGGTCTCACTAAGTCACTGTGACTGGCCTCAAGCTTGCAATCCTCCTGCCTCAGCCTCCTGGGTCAATGGGCTCCTTCCCTTTAAAAGTTGAAGGTTTCTGAAGTAAGAATAACTCTAAAGTTGACCAGACGTACCTGGGAAAGGGTCAAACTTCTTGAAGTAAAAAAGATATTAAACTAATTAAATGAGATAACTGAAGAGAGAATTTGTACACTAGAAGAACTGAGGAAGTTATCAAGAATGGGACACAGAAAGATTAAAAAGAGATTAAGAACCAAGCAGACCCAGCGGCTCTGGAGGCTAAGGCAGGAGGATCACGACTCAGCAAAAGTGAGGCGCTAAGCAACTCATTGAGACCCTGTCTCTAAATAAAATACAGAATAGGGCTGGGGATGTGGCTCAGGGGTTGAGTGCCCCTGAGTTCAATCCCCAGCACCCCCCACCCGCCAAAAAAGAACCACGCAGAAAGGAATAAGAAGTCCCAACATACTTCTAATATATATTTTAGAATAGAGGGGGATGTTGGGGCCATTCAGAGAAGTAGGATGGATCCCCACCCCAAATCTATTTCAGAGGTTGAGCCCCTGCACACCAAAAAGGTATGAAACATTTTTACTCACCTAATGGGGCTCTCTGGGGGACAGCAAGGCGGGCATCCCCAGCTAGGTGAAAAAATGTCTTGTGAGAAGAGGAAAGGATACTGACTTGAGATTCTGTGGGTAGCGAGGGTGGGATGGGGATTCTTGTGAGCAGACATCAGTGCAGGGAGTACTGAGGCTTTTATCGCTTGCCCAGTGTGGACTAAAATGGAAAGAGGGAAAGGTATGGCTTAAAAGCAGATAGCCATCAAATATCAAAAATGGAGTCAGGCAGGGTGTGGTGGCGCACGCCTGTAATCCCAGCAGCTCTGGAGGCTGAGGCAGGAGGATCGCAAGTTCAAAGCCAGTCTCAACAATTCAGTGAGGCCCTAAGAAACTTAGCAAGACCCTGTCTCTTAATAAAATATAAAACAGGGTTAGGGATGTGGCTCAGTGGTTAAGCAACCCTGGATTCAATCCCTAGTATCAAAATTAATAATAATAATAATAAAGTTAGGCTCCATATTACAGTGGGGGAAATATTCAAAAAGATAAGGCTGACAATTTGTCCAAATAACATATGAATGCTCAAATATTAGAAGCACAGTGGGTCTTGAGGGGGACGAATACAAATCTGCACACTGGGATTCTGCAGTAAACCCTGACGTGCTAGGTGTCATCTGTTCACCTCAGACTCCCCATGTATCCTCCCATGATCTTGCTTTTACCACTGGGGCTGGAAGACTGAAAGCTCCATTTCCCATTTCCCAAACTCCCATGGCAGCTGGGTTCTAATTAGACTCAGTCCTCTACAGTGGGGCACACAGAGGCACCATTCCGCCTCGGGGACTCCCCTATGCACTTTTGGTAGCGGCAGGCACAGCAGTATCAGGGAAGAGTCCCGGCTCCTGGGCTCCAGCCCAGATTGGAAGCAGCTTGTGATCACTGGCTAACACCACATCCATCTCTTCTAAGGCATTGTAAACAGTTGCTTGTATAGATTCTTTTTTTCTTGGAATATATACAACAATCCTGTCCAGTAGAACTTTCTACAATGACAAATATATCCTCTGTGATTCCTATCCAATAGCTACCATCACTGAGTTCTTAAATACAGCTGGTGTGCCTGAGGAAGTGAACTTTTTGTTTTATTTAACTTAAAATTTGATTTCAGTAACTTTGTCTGGGGGCTTGAGGATTGGATAACACAGTTTTTGTTTGTTTTTGTGTCGAGGGACTGGGGATCGGACCCAGGGGCACTTAACCACTGAGCCACATCCACAGCCCTTCTTTTGACTTTTAATTTTGAGACAGGGTCTCAGTAAGTTGCTTTGGGCCTAAGTCGCTGAGGCTGGCTTTGAACTTGCAATCCTCATGCCCCCGCCTCCCAAATTGCTGGGATTATAGGTGTGCACCACCGTGTTTTAAACACCACCGTGCTTTATAAAAAAAAAAAACCATCAGTTTTTTTTTTTAATTTACTTATTGATTCATTGAACACAAATGGAGTACAGCTATTGTTTCTCTGGTTGTACAATTAATCATGTTCAGTCTTTTTTTTTTTTTGTTTCACTTGCGTTGTTGGGGGTTGAGCCCGTGGCGTTGTTCTTATGTGGCTAGCGTTTCACCAACTAAGCTACATCCCCAGCCTGACTGAGCTACATCCCCGGCCTCATCAGTTTTAATCAAACCTGGTCATGGGTTATTATGAAGAAGTAGGGGCTGGGAAGTAGAGCTGGGAAGGCTCCCTTATTGAGTCAAAAAACTTACACAAGCTAAAAGTAGGAGACGTGTTAACAACTAAAGAGAAAGTCTCTGAGAGTCAATAGGAGAATCCTAACAGTCACCCCACCCCACTGCTACCTCCCTGGGTCAGACTTCCCAGCAGGCATCTAGCTCAGGGTCCTGCAGAGCACAGGGTCCCGCATAGTACAGCCAGAAACCCATGTTAGAGAGACCTGTGAGGGTGGTGGCCTTGACACCTGGCCAGGCAAAAAAGCCTGGCCACATTTGGCTGAGGACACTTGACTTTGTCACCTGGACCTAAGGCCTGTGCCATTGGTTGGAAGAAAAGGCTTGGAGTTAAGGAGGTGGAGATAGTGTCAGTATTTATGGCTGTGAAGACTGAGGGTGCTTGAGGGGCGGGGATGGGAATCAAGGAGAGGCAGCTAACTACTAAAGTGCTTTGAATGTGGTATACATTCAATGTTCACAATGAAACAGGCTAGCCATTTCTCCTGCCAGCCATCTCAGACGAGCCTAGCAGCTCGCAGACATACTTACAGCAATCATTTACAACACCCCACCTTCATCGCTTTGCATTACATTTCCATTTTGCTAGGAAAATTATTTAAATGTCTCTCTATTCATTTGTTCTAGCATTTTGAAGATTCAATAAGAAAATGTGTTTAGCTCCCTTTGTGACAGAAGACAATTCCCCTCAAACCAATCACATCAAAATTGGAAGCTTTTCTCAGGACTCTGAAATCTAATTTCTGTACAACTCAAACTAACAAAGTTAGTTTTTCTCCTAAGGGCTTAAGATAAAATCACTTTTCAAAACAAGAATAGATCATTTTTTGTATTTCTTCTCCTCCTCCTCCTCCTCCTCCTCCTCCTCCTCCTCCTCCTCCCTCCTTCTCCTTCTTCTTCTTCTTCTTTTTCTTCTTCTTCGTCTTCATCTTCATCTTTTTTAAACTTAGTAAAGATGAGAAGCAGCATCAGGACATCCCATCTCCCTGCTCTGACGGCAAGCCAAGGGCTTGGTCAGAGGCCCTGCAGGGCTGGAGCCAGGAACTTGTTGCATGGAGCTCTCTATAGTCTGAAACACAGGGCAGCAGAGCTCCAGGGGGTGGCTGGGTCAAAGTCAGGGTTAATGGCACCCAGTCAAAGAATTTATGAGCCAAGGAGAACTAACGCTTGGGAAGATTCTAAGGGTCCAAAGGAGGAAGGCAAAGGAATGTTCTTCCTAAACCAATGTATCCATGGTGCAGCAATTTTTCCCATGGCATCCTGGGCCAGTGAATGTTATAACCCTCAATAATATGCACGCAGTGACCAAATTCCCTCCCTCAATTTCTTGGATCTTTTGCAAATAAAATAAAATAAAATCTGGAAATTTAGGAGAAAAGTAAGTGCTATCTTTCATTTTTGCATAATAAACCATGTACCTAGACAATAGGTAGCTGATTGATTCAAATATTTCTGTGTTCATTCATGTAGGCACCTAATGAACATGTGCTGAGTCCCTCTCATGGTCTAGACTCAGTGGTAGGTGCAAAGCGTCCATTGATGAAGCACCTACCTTTGAGGTACTTGCTATTGAATAGGTAAATGAGTAAAATGAGTAAGTTTAATCAAACATTATGTAGGTTGCACCAGCTAGCAATTGATGTGTAATAAACCACTCCCAAATTTAGTGGCTTAAAACAGCTACCATTTTTATGTAACTGGTGGTTCTGAGGATTAGCTGGAGAGTGCTGAGTCAACCCGATTCCTCTCTGCTAAGCTCCTGCATGGACCTTATGGTTGTTGGCAGGTGAGCTAGACTCTTTCCTGTGATCCCTGCTGTTTTAGTCAGCTTTTTCACTGCTGTGACTAAAAGACCTGACAAGAACCATTTTAGAGGAGGAAACGTTTATTTAGGGGCTCATGGTTTCAGAGGTCTCAATCCACAGACAGCCAGCTCCATTACTTGGGACTTGAAGTGAGGCAGAAAATCAAGGCAGAAGGGTGTGGTGGAGGGAAGGGGCTCACTTGATGATTAGGAAGCAGAGAGAGAGAAAGAGAGAGAGAGATTACACTTGCCAGATACAAATATATACCCCAGAGCCACGCCCCCATGCCCACCTCCTCAGCCACACCCTGCCCACCTTCAGTTACCATTCAGTGAATCCCCATCAGGGGATTAATGCACAGATTGGGTTAAGGCTCTCATAACCCAATCATTTCACCTCTGAATGTTCTAGCATTAACACATGAGCTTTTGGGGGGATACCTTACATTCAATCCATAACACCGCCTTAGTCCTTTTTTCCCCCTGTTACTATAACAGAATACCTGAGCTTGGGTAATGCATAAAAAATAAAAGTTTACTTGCTTTATGGTTCTGGAGGCTGGGAAGTCTAAGAGCACAGTACGCCCGCCATCTGCTCAGCATCTGCTGAGGGTCTTCTTGCCGAGTCACAGCATGGTGGAGGGCAAGGCAGAGCAAGTGTGCCAGAGAGAGTTCACTGTAACAAAGCCACTCCCTCAGTCACCCATGAGTCCCTGAATGGCAGACTGCATGAGTTGCCTCCCAAAGCTCCCACCTCCAAACAACATTAATGGATGACTTTGGAGATTAAGCTTCCAACACATGAATGCTGGGGGACAAAAATTCAAACCATAGCACCCTCACTCCCACATTTGAAGATTGGCAGGCTCAACCAATGAGATGGGAGTGAGGGATTGTGCTCTCCATACCTGGCCTTCTTCACACGGGAGTCACATCGTTCTGAAAAGCAACGAGAGACTTAGAACCCGCTCCCGTACATCACAGCAGCTTCTGTGCTGTGCTTGCTGATCTGTCATCTGCTGAAGCAACTCCTGGGACCTGCCTGGAATCAGCGTCGGGAACGTGAGGGGAACAGAGGGAGATGCTTCCCATGGCAAAAGGAATAATTTGGGGCCATGTTGATACTTCCACATATGGGCTGCCATGAAAAGTTGGAGGGGACAGAGATGAGGGAGAAGTCGCTCCTGGGGGCAGCAGAGGCAGAAGACAGGAAACATGTCGTAAAGGAGGTGGTGCCATAGAGAGAGGGTGACAGGTCAGCAGTGTGGACCTGTCAGATGCTGAGAGCGCAGGCAGATGCCGAATGAGCATGGCACTGGGGAGGAAGGCCAGCAGATGCCGTGAGTGGGAAGGCGACCCCAGGAGAGCCAAGGCTGAAGAGCTGGATAGGTGGGCTGCCTCCTGAGTCACATGGTGGGAGCTATTGAAGGTGAGTTAGCAGGGAAAGTGTAGAAATTGAATCTGGGTTCTAGAAAATGTCCTCTAGCTGGGTGCAGTGGTGCACGCCTGTAATTCCAGCACTTGGGAGGCTGAGGCAGGAGGATTGCGAGTTCTAAGCCAGCCTCAGCAATTTAGCAAGGCGCTAAGCAACTCAGTGAGACCCTGTCTCTAAATAAAATATAAAATAGGACTGGGGATGTGGCTCAGTGGTGGAGTGCCCTGGGTTCAAGCCCCAGTACCAGCGTCAAAAAAAAAAAAAAAGAAAAAGAAAGAAAAGAAAACGTCCTCTAATCAGATGACCAGAACCTCTTACACATGAATGCATTAAACAGCTTCACCATTTTGAAATGATCCCAAAGGCTTACGTGGTTTGCTGTGGGATGGATACAGGGAACCCCCACTTGGAAGTAGACCTCAGACCCTGTTGTTGAAAACCTGGGCTGAGTTCTCTCACCCCTCCAGAATGTCTGTCCCCCTTATCAGACCCCTTCACCCCCCACCTTCCCTCTAGGTGAGCTACTAACCTCTATCTTGGATTTCAAAATACACAGACACCCAGGAGCTGGGCAGGCCGCTGAGATTTTGGGCCACGGCAGGGCTGTTCTCTGTTGGCTGCTGTCTGAACTCTGAAGGCTCAGGCTGGGTGTGAGATGTCCCCAGAGGCTCACATGTGAGACAATGCTAGAACATTCAGAGGTGAAATGATGGGGTGGTGATAGCCTTAACCCAATCCGTGCATTAATCCCTGATGGGGATTCACTGGGTGGTAACTGAAGGTGGGCAGGGTGTGGCTGGAGGAGGTGGGTACTGGGGAGCCTGCATGTGGAGTCTCGTTTTGCTTCCTGATCACCATGTGAGCTGCTCCCTCTGCCACCCTCTTCCACCATGATGTTCTACCTCACCTTGAGCCTGGAATGGAGCCTGCTGTCTACCAACAGAGACTTCTGAATCTGAGTCCCTAAATAAACTTTCCCTCGTCTAAAATCGTTCCTGTCAGGTCTTTTAGTCACAGCAGCAAAAAAGCTGACTAAAACACTGGCTGAGGCCGTTAGCCTTGGAGCTTTGACGCATATTATTCCCCTAACACTGGACTGTTCCCTGGCCAGGCCGGCCCACACCCATCTCCAATGTGGGGGTCAAGCCACCTTCTCCTGTGAATACTCACTAAGGGCATACCTTGGTCTTAATCAGATGTTCCCTTCAGCAGAGGTCTGCTTCCATTGAAACCGAGCAACTGGACTTCAGTCATTTTGGAACCACTAACAGGTGGTTAAGGCACCTCCTCCACTGAGTAGTTTCCCTGCAAGGTTTGTGGACGTTATTCTACCCCTCTTTAAGCACTGTGCACCTAAGGAAAAATTTCTCTTTGTCCAGCAATAAACCGTGTGATTTGTGAAATCATAATTCGGTCATTTCCTTATTTCCATCATTGCACAACAAACACAAACAAAAAGGTCCAAACTTGACCCAATTTTCATCTTGACCAACATGAAAGGCCAGGAGTAACCTGCAGAACTGAATTCTAAGGAATGGATTAATGGGTGAATAGAGATTGTAAGATCAGTTTAGGTGTTAGTACATTTTTTTTTTTTTTTAAAAGCACGGAAATACTGGTAGTTTTAAAGATGGACTTAGGATTATTTCAGTTTTCTAAAGAAACTGAAATCTGATTTTTTTGAAGTCAAGACCTCCCCAGAGGTAACATGAACATTTATGTTACAAAGAAGATATTCAGCCTTCTCACCAGGCTGTTCCTCTGAATAAAAGTCTTCCAAATTCTCTTGTTACTGAGGCAAATCAGATCATTCCTGTGTCCATCTGGCACCCCCGGGTTTTTTTTTTTTTTTTTGTACTGGGGATTGAACCCAGAGGCACTCCACCACTGAGCCACATCCCCAGCCCTATTTTGTATTTTATTTAGAGACAGGGTCTCACTGAGTTGTTTAGGGACTCGTTAAGTTGCTGAGGCTGGCTTTGAACTCACGATCCTCCTGCCTCAGCCTCCCAAGTGCTGGGATTACCGGCGTGCACCATCGTGCCCAGCCACCCTGGGCTTCTTGATGGGGATATTGTGGAAGGTGGGAGGCAGAGATATGCCCTGGCCTAGATGGGAGAATCACAGAGGAGCAAGGTCTCTGGCCCCATGCCTGTCCCTCTGATCACTTTTTTCTTTCCTTCAGTATCGGGGGTTGAACCCAGCGCCTTACACATGCTAGGCAAGTCCTCTACCCCTGAGCTCCTGACCCCTCCTTTGTTTCCTCAGAGTGAAAATGAGGACACAAAGGAGTTTCCTGCTTTGTTTGTTAAATTGCTTATAACACCTAATATCATGCCTGCATACCACTTCACTCCTTCTGAGATAGGAGTTTGGGGATACAGAAAAGATGAGTTTCAAAAGAGCAGTGTCCGTGAACTGTTGGAATGCAGAAACGACTAACAAGCTGTTGGAATATAAAGCTACCAATTCATGAGTAGCCCTTGCCCTTGCCCTTGCCCCTGCCCTGCACAAAGAAACATGAGGACATGTAACATGCAAGCTAGAAAAACTGGAGCAAAATTGTGTTGCTCCACCCTGACTCCACCTCTGGTCCAGCCCCCAGGTACTGTCCCTCTTCAAATATTAACACCCAGATGAAGAGGTCGTTGTTGCTCCCTCTGGAGAGAGCCAGCCTCTCCCTTGGCTGTGCATTCTGGCTTCCCTAAATAAATCTCTGTGCCCCTACTGACATGTGCTGAATATACTTTCCATCCCCCATGTCAAGAACCCCACTGACTCGAGTCCCACCCATACCTGGGAATTCCTTGGGACCCCATCCTGGAGATATCTCTTCTCCACTGATACTTCTTCCTCACCCTTTTTTGTCCTCTGGAGTCAAATTCTGTTCCCTTCAGCAGGGTGTTTCAAGATTTCATGAGCATGCTGATCACCTGGGATCTCATTAAACTGCAGCACTCAATTGTCTGCAGGTGTAACCAGCTCCCAGGGGATGCCCGCTCCAGGTCCACCATCCTCACTGAGCAGCAAGATCAATGATTCTCAATACTGGCTGCCTGTTAGGATCTCCTGGAAAGGTTAAAAATGTACAGTTGTCTTTGAGTATCTATGGGGGATTGATTCCAGAACCCCCACCAAGGACATCAGAATCTGCAGATGCAGATCTCTTATATTAAATGATGTGGTATTTGCATATAAACTATGCACATCCTTCTATATACTTCAAATCATCTCAAAATTGCTTCTAACACCTAATATCATGCCTACACACCACTTCACTACCAGGTATTTTGCATAGTATTCAGCACGCAACAGATTCAAATTTTACTATTTGGAACTTTCTGGAATTTTTTCTGAGTGTTTTAAATCCCTGCTTGGTTGATTCCTTGAATGCAGAACCTCTTGGAAAGACTACACTAGAAAACAGAGGGACCCGTTTCAAGGACTCTCATCTCCGATAGACCAGCAACCAAGGAACAATGTGTAAATGAATATATATTAAGCAGACCACAAAATGAAAACGAAGGCATTTGATGAGGTATGGTAGTCACTGACGATCAGCAGAACCATTGCTTGGTCACAGCCAGATGTGCAGTGTGATTGACAGGAGGCTGGCCTGGAAGTCAGAAGACCTCTATCCCTTTCTGGGTTCCAACTACTTCACAGTGAAGATTCAATAAGAGTTTTGCAAGCCTCAAAAGGCCAGGCCTATCTAAGACAAGTATTCCTACACAGGGTGGGTCTCAGCAGGACTGGAAAGAAGTAGCTTGTCTTCCCACACCAAGAGCTCCATGACATCCTTCTCCTACATTAGAACAGTGGTTCTCGAAGTGTGGTCCCTGGAGGAACAGCAAGAACAAGAAAATTTGTTAGAAATGCAGATTCTCAGGCCCCACTCCAGACCTACAGAATCAAAATATCTAGGGTGGGGCATTTTAACTCTGCAGTCTGAATTTTAATCAGGGGATTCGGATGTATCTTCCAGTTTGAGAATGACTGACAAACGGGTTGGTGCCAGGGACAGTACCTCTCCATAAGTTTGTGCAATGTCATGTGGATTCCTGAACCACATCCCCCAAACAAATGGCCCCAGGTGACTCATTTGTGAGATTAGAGATGAGCTATTAACAGCCAGGGGCATTTCCTCTTTCTCTCCTGTGACTCCTTTCTAACTTAGGACAAGTCCAGGAAACCCCAGCTTCAGTGCTCAGTCTCAGAGAAGATACTTAGGGTCCTGTTGCAGGACCAGTTCTTCCCAGAAGGGTCTAGAGGGGATGCAGGTTGGCCTGGCTCCAAGCACCACCCTGCCCGTTTCCCTAGACCTCTCTCTCAGTGCTATTCTCAGAGCTCACACACCATCTGGGTAAAGTCCAGGGCTCTCTCCTGTGCAAAATGTGTATGGCAGGAGGCTTTCAAAGAACAGTCCCCAGACCAGAGGCATCCGTGTCGTCTGGGAGCTTGTTAGAATGCAAATTCTCAGGGTTCATCCCTACAGGATCAGAAACTGTATTTAACAAACTCTCAGAGGATTCTGATGAACAGCAAGTTTAAGTGTTGTACCCAAAGAAAACAAAACCATCCAAGCTGATCACATAAAGCCAGAAGAAACCTTTATTTTAGCTGGCCAGCAATGATCGCCCTTACACCTAAAAGCGGTGTGCCGGGAAAATCGTGCATTAGTTCTTTTGTTGCCAACTTTTATAGGGCACAGGAAGGGATTAGGGTGGGGCTATAGGGAGGGGATTTGGGTTTGGGGTGAGGCTGACCCTCCTGATCGCGCTGGAGAATCTCCCTGGGGCACACCAACATTTTAATCTGTTTTCTGTTGCTATAACATAAGAACCACTATGTTTGAGGCCCCCTGTACCCAGAGCCCTTCTTTTTACTGCCTTTTAAACCTACATTCTTATGAACTTTCTATAAAGTGGAAATTGATCAATTATCACTTTGTCCAGAAATATCCACCTTTGATGATGATAACAGCTAAGGCTCACCAGATGCGTGAGTGCTACATGTGTGCTAGTTTATTTAATCTGCACATCTATGAAAACACAATGAGTCCATTGTACAGATGAGAAAACTGAGGTGTAGAGACAGGTTAGAGACAGGGCCCTGAAGTCCCCACAGCTAGTAAGTAGCATAGCTAGGATTCAAATCCAGCCAATCTGGCTTCACATCCCACACGCTTGAACTCTACCCTAAGTTTGCCTTTAATTCTCTTCATTTTTTAACTTGGATTGAATTAGAAATTCTCCATGACATGTACACATCTTTGACATAATAAAATTGATTTCATCGTGCTTCTAAATTTGCCCACATCCTTACTGAATATTTTGACTTCGCACTTTATAACCTGCCAATTTAAGGATACGGAATGAGACTTTGATGTATGAGCAAATTTCAGAAGCATATATTTAGATAGAGCTCTGATTTTAAGAGCAAAAAGATGGCAGAAGTCAGTGAAACGAATTTCTAACCAAGGCATACCACATGGCAGTACATGGGGGGTTGATAATTTGGGGAAAGGGACTTCTTTGCCCTTCTCGAATCTCACCCCATACTTGGCTATCTTTCCCTGGGTTAACCAGCTGTACAGATGTTGCATGCAATTAATGAACTGGTTGCCTGACAGCAGACATTTTCACCTATTTCTCACTTGGTCTTCATAGCAACCCCCAGTTTTCCAAATGAAAAATTGCAGATCCCTGATCTGAGTGCCCTAATCCAGTGACACAGAGAGCTGAAGCCAAGGGTTCTGCCTCACTGCTGGTGAGTGTCTGAGCAATGATTGAAGTATTCAAATTTTGTTTCTCTCCCCTTTTTGCTAGGAAAGCTGCTGTGCATAGCAGAAGGAAGACTGGTCTTCCTGGAAAGGGGGAGGTTCCTCCAAGGAGTCCTTCTACTTTCTTACCTGGTCCTGCTGAAGATTGAGGCCCTGGGACCCTGGCATCCTCCAGGTGAGATGCTGATTAGATCTATATCCACTCTCAGGTGGATGCAAACTGATGCCCAGGTGTGGTGCATAGGCCTCTTGGGGCAGCGTCATCCTGAAGGAGATGCTGAGGAAGGTAAGGAGCCCAAGGTTAGAAATGAACTTCATCACTGGGGATAATGCTGCTTGGTTTCAGTGAATGAAAGTGGACTCCTTTTTGCTAAGTAAGCAAAAGCGGGAGGCTCCTGGGGATGGAGACATGTCCTAGATTTTCATTTGTAAACCCAGTCTATGACTGCTTTAGTTCTGGCAGCAGATATGCTTTGCTTGCTGCAAACATGGGTTTGAAAGTTAAAAATAGTGAAAAGACTCCAAAGCAATGTGTGGCGATACTAACCGGTTTCTTTGAGTGATGGGAAAACAGGACATTCTACTTCTATTTCTATACTTTAAAGTTTCATATAATGAACATGTGTTCTTCTTATGGTCAGGAATGACTTATAACAAGTTTAAACCCCCAGCAAGAGGAACATTAGTAAGTGGAGCATTAGGGACCGTCAAGCACAGGAATTCACCCTGTGAATCCAGTGAGATTCTTCCCCAAAGTAGTTTCAACAGAGCTCTTTCAAAGTTCTTCAAGGAGTGTCAAGGTCATATACCTGAGACACCCTTCCGCCCCTTTTCTTTCAGTTAAGTCAACTCCCAAAGCCATGAGCCAAGACTGGGTTTCACCAAGAACTGGAATCAAAGTGATCAGTCCTATCCTGCTCTGGCCCAAAGCATCCTCCACATCACATCCTTTGAAAGATGGAGGAGTGATTCCAAAGCCTTTATCCTCCCCTCTGCCTGTAGATGCACCCCATTCCCGCTGCCCAGCCTCCAGTGCCCTGTCCTTGTGGCTGACAGGGTGGGCCTGTCCCTGGGCTGACCCCTGCTTTATGCACGCAGCAACTCTATTCCAGTAATATGAAGCACTCCTGACAGGAGAAACCCATAAAGTCCTGCTTGGTGTGTTCCAGTAATGGTGCAATCTCATTTCTCACCCTGGAAAAAGGGGGCCAAAGGTCCCTGATGTCGGGTGGGAGGCAGGTGGAGGAGAAAGGACCACACAATGCATTATGTTAAGAGAAGCACCCAAGAGGAGGTGGGACCCATTGGAACATCTCTCCATTTTTCTTTTTCAGTGGGGGACAGAGGAAGAGAGTCATTTTTAAAGTATCAGTTTGCTGGGGAGGACTGTTTCCTTCTTGCCAGTGTTGTTACGCATTTCCTGGTAGATGGAGGAATAGAAGAACTAGCTTTGCAGGAAACCAAGATTCTACAGAGCCCCAAGCCAGGTTGTTGTTTGTGACCTGAGTCACTCAGGGGAGAAGCAGTGAAGGCCTTGGAAGGGGGATCATGCAGGGAGAAGGCTGTGGGGCACGTGAATGCCTATTCTTGCAGAGACCTGTTAGAGACTCCCCTGGATGCCTTTGCACATTTCCTTCTTGCATCTACAGTGTTAAATGATGATTTCCTCTCTGTCTCCTCTCTCTGTCTGGTAACCCCTCGATGGCAGCATTGTTTATCATTGTGTCCCCATTTGGCTCAAATGTCTATTGAAGGAGGCTTTACTCACCTCTCTCTTGGCTGTGTCCCTTTGTGTCCAGCAGCCAAGAGGAACAGAGCCTCCCAAGTAGGCCTGAATTTCCCCCCAGCCACCTCCATGGCTTTCTAAGGAGGGACAGCTATGTGCAGAGGGTGGACTTGGAGGCACCCAAGTGGCTGCCAACCTTCAGTGCCTCCTGTCCCAAGTGCTGGAGCTGGCCAGCCACATAGCTCTGGAAACCAAGAAGAGCAGGAGACTATAACCTAGATTGAGTCTGGTCCAGCTGTGCACCGGGATGTGGAGCTCAACAGGCTGTGCTCCTGGGTGGTCATCCCCAACATCCCTCCTGTGTTGGTCAGTTTTCCATTATGGTAACAAATACTTGAGATAATCAACTTACAAAGACAAAAGTTTATTTTTGCTTACCGTTCTAGAGGTTATAGTCAAAGCCAGGCAGAACCATTCCCTCTATGCTGCTGGTGAGGGTTATGGTGAGGAACCCACAGTAGACAAAACTGCTCACCTCATAACCAGGAAGAAAGAGAGAGAGAGAGAGAGAGAGAGAGAGAGAGAGAGAGACGGAGGAAGGGAGGGTACTAGTGTCCTACAATCTCCTTTAAGGACCCAATAAGCTAGACAACTCCCAATAGACCACCTCTTAAAGATTTCACTACCTGCCAATAGCACCACCATTTACCTTGTGCATCTCTGGGGGGCACTTAAGATCCAAACTCTAGCACCCCAGAGTTCATTCCTAACAATGTGGTGAAGAAATCCAAGGTCCTCTCCTAGGAGGTAGATTTGGGGGTGATCAGGCTCCTGGACATGTTCAGTGTCTCACAGACCCTGTCTCAATGTAGGGTATGTATTATGCTATAAATGGACACAACTAGATCTGAGAGTATATTCTAAGTGCAAATACTTGTGGATTTGAATCTATTACTTACAAGGCTTATCCCATAAGACAGGAAGTAGGAAATTTTCTCTTGTGTATTTTGTGTTCTTTTCAGAGCAGAAAGGTCACGTTGCACCTGTAAAACCAAGAATATAGAGACACCTAATAAGTCATGATTGTTTATGCTGGTTCTTCAGAGTGGGGTGGTGCTGGCTTTCAACTCTGTGAAGGGTGTTGTAAGGAGCTGTCTGTCAAAGGCCATCTGTGAAACAGATGTTATTGCCTCTTGCACGAATATGACTGCGTGATCGATGTGATCCTGCAACATGCACAATCAGAAAAATGAGAGATTTTTTATGTGTGATCTATCAGAACATATGAATGCATTCTATTGTCATGTGCAACTAATTAGAACAAATAAAATAAAAAATAAAAAAATAAAAAGGCCATCTGGACTTAGGTCCAGACTCTTGGGAGCTGACAGAGTCCTGCTTGCCTCTGACCACTCTCTGATCTAGGATGTGTGACCCTTTTCAATTCTGTGTGTCACCTGGTTCTCAAAACTTTTTCAAATATGCTATGAGATGACTCATAGCAACTGTGTGAAATGGCAGGTATTTTCATTTTATTCAGCTCCTGCTCCCATTGAGGACAAGAGATGAGGGTTTGGGAGGGCTCTATCAGGGACTTCTGAACCCTAGTATAGGGCTATTTTTGCCATATGATTCTATCATAAAAGTTCCCTGTGAAATCTGTTATTGGCTTAAATTTTCATGAAGACAGAAACAGGATATGTGTGGGATTTGTTTGTTTTTGATCATCTAGACTCCATTTTATAATAATGAACACAGCCTCTTTCTTCATGCCAAATGATTCCAGAAGCTTCCTAAATGCTTAATAGTTCATTATTGAACCCTGGGAAATGAACACAAAGACTTAGTTATAACTTAAAATATCAGGAGGAGTCATGGTAGATAGAAGGAAGGAGGAATCATTTCAATGATTTTTATTTTAATGTTTATTGTTTCTTTTCTTGTACTTACTTTAGGCTTAAATGGCCCATCTTCTAGTTCCCTAAGGTGGCATCTTAGGTAATTGATTTTAAATCTTTCTAAAATATAGATACATTTAAAGGGAGTTTCCCTTTGCTGTAGTTTTGATCTGGAATGTTCCCCAAAGACCCATGTGTTAAAAGCTGGATCCCCAGCTGTGTCACTGAGAGGTGGTGGGAACCTCAATAGGCAGAGCCTATGGGAGGAGGTTAGGTCATTGGAGGCATGCCCTTGGAGGAGATATTGGGACCCTGGCCCTCCTCTTCCTCTCTTCTCACTTCTTGGCGGCCATGATGTGAGTTCCTCCTACACCACATGCTCCCACCATGATGTATTGTGCTGCTGTAGGCCCAAGCAACGGGACAAGTGATCTCAGACTGAACCTTCTGCAGCTGTGAGTCCAGATAAAACATTTCCTCCTTTTGATTGGTTGATTCTGGGCCGTTTAACATGCCTTCTGAGCCCTGAGTTAGCTGTCCTACAAATGTTTGCAATTGGCCAATAGTGTTGCTCAGTCAGCTGTAACTTTACTCTCATTTTTGTGTACTTCATCTATTCACTATTTAAATCCAACCTTGACCGTGGATTTGCTTGTTTCTTCTTTCAGCTCTGTCAATTTTCACTTCGAATATCTCCACACTCTGCTGTTAGGCACATTATTGGCACTATTGTTGTATTGGAGCATTTATCATGATGTAACCCTGTTTTAATGATGCTCTTTCTTTGATATTTTAACCTGCTCTGAAATCTGCTTTGTCTGAAATTAACGTTCTGCAGCTTTCCCTTGATTAGGGTTAGTGTGGTTTACCTTTCTCCATTCCCTTATTTCTAAGTTATTTATGTCTTTATATTTAAATTGGGTGTCTTATAGACAACATATAGCTGGGACTTGATTTCTTATTCAGCCTGGCAATCTGGCTTTTAACTGATGTGATTCACATTTAGAATGATTATCAGTTGAGTTGGATTAATGTCTACCAGGTTTGTAACTGTTTTCTGTCATTACGTATGTTCTTCGTTTTCCTGTTCCATTTTCTTTTTTTCATTTTTTTCTTCCTTTTTTTCCTCAGGTCTTAAAAAATGCATCACAATGAAAATACACAGCATATAACATAAAACTTACCATTTTTACCATTTTTAAGAACTTATGTCTTCTAATCTCCACTTCCTTCCAATTCTGCATTCCCAAATCCCAAAGAACAAGTCCAGTAAGGTAGGATGCTCCTCGGGGATATTTAACTCAGAATCTACTTGAGGGCCAGAGGGCAGGTGACAGACGGGAATCACAGCATCACACTGTTCCCCAGCCACAGGGTGTGCAGTGGAGCAAAAGCTGACTTCCTCTAGCTCTGGTTTTTGGGGATCCTTCCTTTGACCCCCTTACGTTGACCTTTCTCACAGGTCCTTTGTGTTCTCCTGTTTGGATCACACTCCAAATAAATTCCCTTTTGCCAAATTACACATGTGTGATAAGGTTAGTTACCTTCCGGTGGCATTTATATTCCTAGAGGCAAAGTTTTAATCCAAGGAACTCTTGCCTTCCAGCAAGTCTCAGAATGGCCACTGAGGTGTTATCCATCTCCAAAGAAATTAGACCCTGGAGGCAACCACCCAGCCAAGAGATTGATATGGAGGATTCTGCCTAAGGTACCTCAGGGATGCATAAACTAGAATTAGGAAACCATGTTAAAGGAACAATCACTGAGCTCCTCCTGTCTGTTACCCGTAGAAATAAAGCCTCTTAACTCTGAAAGGACTGCTCAGCACTTGGCCTCAGGGAAGCAACTTCTGCAAGTTGCTAAATGACTGGTCAGACTCATTTTCGTTTTCATCTCCATCACATCCCATAGGCTTAGTGAGATCACTCTATTCTTTAACTTGAAATGAGATGCTAAAGATGCTGAAGATTCATGTTTTTCTTAATGTTCAGAAAACCTCCTAGGAATTAATACAAAGAAGGCTGTCAGTGAGTGAGGACACCATGAGTTAGGTGCAGCTACAGATTAAAGTTCAGAGCTCCATTTTATCTTTCAAGCCCCAAGGGGTCTAGCCATTGAAAGGTCAACTTAAAAACGATTGCGTACATTAAATACTTAAGGATGCGGTCCTAACTTAGGAACAAGCTACTCCTTAGTTAGGAAAGTGTTTCTGCCAAGTATCTAATTCTTTACAAATATCTCCAATTCCACAAAATTGAATGATCTGATCCATCCTGGGCTTATGAAGGAATTGAGGCACAATGACATCTGGGTCCAATGACATCTGAGTCCATGCCACGGTTCCGCAGAGCTGTTTCAAAACATGTCTTCTGAGGTTCAATATGGGCTCTTTCCACTGAGCACCCTCTCTTTCTTTTAGCTCTTAATGGTACCAGGGGCCCAGAAAGACATTAATTTAATTCAGATTAATCAGACACTAACCCTGACACTATTTTTCAATTATAGACTGCTAGAGTTTAACTTACTTAACTGTTTTATTTATGTTTTCAGCTTTACATTGTGTCAAATTGTTTTTTTAGGATTGTGATGAGAATGGTTACTATTACTTTCATGCAAAAATAAAAATAAAAAAAGAAGTAGAAGAGCATGCAATTTGATGTTGAGGTAGAAAGGTTTTCCCTCTCAGAAGCCCTGTTGCAAGCAAGGAGGTCAAAGCACACCATCCAACACCTGGACAGTCTGGAGTTCTTCAGCTCTGCCTTGACTCTCTCAGGGCAGGTATATCTCACTGCATCGCAGGTGCAAAAGCATTTTTAAAGCAATTGGCACTATCTTTAGTAATGGAGGCACCTTGATTCAATTCAAGCAAATGGCCCTGAAAAATGACACTATTGTTCATAATGGCTGAATTGGAACTGTCTCCTCAGATTCATGCAGAACCACCTGAATTCAGCTCTGAGGCTGTATTACTAGAGAGCTGAATGGTGCTGAATAAACAGGTAATTTCCCTGAGCCTGTGTGTGTGTGTGTGTGTGTGTGTGTGTGTGTGAAAACATGTGCTAAGGACTGAACCCAGGGCCACACACCATCCTAAGCACAAGCTCTACCTGAGTTACAGCCCAGGCCCTATCTAAGCCTGATTTTCCAAGGACTGAGTAGATATAGAGACACCTTAAAGTGTCTTAGTGTAGCAGTTATTTTTGTGTTTTCTGTTATCTGGCTCTTCAGCTTGCAAATTTGGAGAGAAAGGCCATGTGTTAGTTTTGACTCTTAAAGCACCCATAGGGACCGTGACCTGTAGCAGGAAGGATCTCGTGCTTATGGAGACATTAGTGCATGGAATTCATCCCCTGGTGGAGTCTTACAGTTCTGTCTACCTGGCAAAGTGAGACAGGGGCAGACAGGTGAAGAGGCACTGGGCTGCCTGCCTAGGCAGTGAGGCATTGGGGGTCAAGGTTAGATGCACCCTGGGAACTGTGGGAGTTAAGACTGTAGAAACAGCTCTGGATGGAATTCCAGGGTTCAGACAGGAAAATGCAATGCCAGAAACCTGCAAAGAGTCTTTCACACCTGTGCTTCTTACTGTTAAATAGTCGTAAGAATCACTTGAGTATCTGATTAAATGCAGGCACTGATTTCAGTGGGTCTGAGGTGGGGACTAGATTCTGCATTCCTGGCAAGCTCCAAAATGATGCTCTAGCTACAGTCCATGAACTTCACTTTAAGTAGCAAAGGTCGAGAGTCAATTCTTCTAGGACTGAGGGTCCAACCTGAAGAAACTATGGCAGTCTGTGTAGGCTGTTCACTGAAACTCTCTCACCAAATGAGCTGTGACGGTATTAACATGAGGGGCAAGGCCAGTGCTTCTCTGCCACAGTGCATATTAAAACCTTCTTGGAGTTTGAAAAATTCACCTGAGTTCCGACTCCACCCCACCCCCAAATAATGTGTTCATCATTTCTGAGATTATCCTGTTTATCTAAGTCTCCCACTTTTCTGTTTATGGTGATGTCATCCTTCCCAGGATTGATTTAGACATAACGTGGGATTCCATTCTGGCCAGTGGGATGCCAGGTGGTTTGGGGAAGGAGTTTGCTGTTGGCAACAGAAAGGAAGAAGGACTTCTTCAACTCCACATTGTCCTGTCTGCTTCTGATGCTGTCTTGTAAACTCAAGAGGTGAATCTCAACATGCCAAGATGGACAATCCTACAGCTAGAAAGATGCTGGATGTGAGAGGTTAACCCTGAGGACTGCTCTTCTGTAATCCTCACAATAGTCCTTTGAGTTCATGTAACTAGGGGCAAGGATGGGTGGTTCTTTGTTTTGCAAATTTGAAGAATGAAATCCGCAGACACAAAGGTTAGAGCAAAGTAACAGAGTTTCTTAGGGTAATAGAAAGAGCTCCCAAAGGGGAAGGGTCCCCTGTGAGGGTTGCCAATGGTTTTCCGCTGTCTAGGGGTTTTTATGGGCTTTATCTGTCCCTGTAGGTGATTAGTGGGATGACATGGAAATATGGGATTCGGAAAGGGAGGCAATCAACTCTCTTTTGTCTTCCTCAGCAAATCTGGAGAAAAGTGATTTCTAAGCCTTTATTCTCACAGGGTAGGGTGAGGGTCTGTTGGCACAAGAGGAAGCACTTCTGCAGTTGGTCATGTCGAGGGGCTGTTTGTGAACTGTCCTGTGGGTAGGAATAGCTGGAGTCAGCAGCCTGATTTCCCAGTCCTCTCTTCCTCCTTTTCTTCTCTGAGCCCCCTTTCCTGGCTGCCTGTGATCTTTCCTTCTCAGTATTATTATGTACACTTTTTGGAAAAGAAATACAAGCCGGGAAAAGAGTAGACTGTATAGCATTCATTATAGGATTAATTAGTCTCATAATCAAGGGGAAGTTTCAGTATTTTAGCAATGACAAAATCATTGGGACCACCCAGTGCCTTCCCTGTATACTGATCTCTTCTCCTGGCAGATCAAGGAGCTAGAAAAAGCTGAGCTAAATCACTTACCAGTGGCTCTCAGCCCTGAGGAGTTATTAAAAATTCCCATTTCCAGTACATAATTTTTCAATATTTTTAGAAATTTAATAATTTTAATGATTTTTTTAAAAAAAAGAACCAGCTTTTTGTTTCATTGATTTTTTTTTTCTGTTTTCAATTACATGTCTTTCTCCCCCTCTTATTCCCTTTATTCTGCTGATTTGGGCTTTTTTTCTTCTTCTTTATCTAGTTTCTTGAAGTAGAAACTTAAATTATTAATTCAAGACCTTCAATTGAGAAATCTCCTGTGAAAGGAAGAGTCGATTGCTGCAGCAAACTTTATTGTCGTTCTTATTTGAAGAAATGGCCACTGTCACTCCAGCTTCCATGGTTACCATCCCCGAGGAGCCAGCAGCAGGCAGGTCTCTCCCTCAGCAAGAGTTTGAACTGCTGAAGGATCAGGTAGATGATCGTTAGCACTTTTTAGCAATAGAGCATTTATAACTAAGGTATGATCATTGTGTTTTTAGACGTGTGTGTGCTATCCCACACTTAATAAACCATGCTACTAGTGTAAATATAACTTTAAGCAACTGGGAAACCAACGAGTTCATGAAATTAGCTTTGTGGAGATATTTGTTTTATTGCAGTGGTCTAGAACCAAACCTGAACATCCCCTAAGGTACGCCTGCAAAGGGAGTTTGTTAGGTCAACTTCCTGGTCACTTCTTCTCTGTATTTATTGGATTCGAGTTAGCGTCTACTGTCAGCTGTTCACAAAGATACTTCTTTGTTATCACTTATTTTCTTTGTGATAGTGTTGCTAAATATATTATACTCCTTTATGTTGCATCAATACTCTTATATAATATTGTTTGATGTAATTGATTTTAAATCAGTTCAAAGAATAAAGGAAAGAAATATGCAAATATATTCCATTTTATAATTACCTTTAACAATGCCCATTTTTGTCTGTGAATTTGAATTGTTTATGTCACTCGCTTTCAACCTAAAGAACATAATGTAATCTATCTTGTAAGGTAGGTCTGATCACAGAGAAATCTCTGTTTCTCTTTCTCTGGGAATGTCTTTCAGCTACATTTTTTAAAATTAATAAATCTTATTTTTTGTTTGTTTTAACTTTTTATTAAAACACTTAGGATACAGATTGACTTTATTTTGTAAATGAATGTTTTACTTTTCCTGAAGTAATAAATCTTATTTTTGGGGGCTGGGGTTGTAGCTCAGTGGTTAAAGTGCTTGCCTAGCATGCATGAGGCACCGGGTTCAATTTTCAGCACCACATATAAATAAAAGAATAAAATAAAGGTCTATCAACATCTAAAAAAAATATTAAGAAAAATAAAAATAAATCTTATTTTTATAGCAGTTTTGTGTTCACAGCAAAGTGGAGCCAAAAACATGGGGAATTCCTGTATACCTCTGTCCCAGCACATTCACAATCTTCCTGACTATCAAAAAGTCCTATACACTATGGGACTCCAGTGGTGATGACTGATGAACCTACATTGATACATCATTATTATCCAAAATGCATAGTTTACACTGGGATTCTTGGTGTAAATTCTGTGGGTTTTGATAGATGTGTAATGATACGTTGCCACCTTAGTGGTATCTTACAACATAGCTTCAGTGCCCTAGAGATCCTCTGTCTTCTGCCTATTTCATCTCCATTTATGAAAGATACTTTTGCTGGGTATAAGATTCTTGACTTACAGTATATTCCCTTCAGCTCTTTAATAATACCATCCCACAACTTCTTAACTTCATTGCTTCTGATGAAATAAACTGACAATCTTCTTATGATTCCTTATATCTGATGACTTTTTTTTTTTTGCAACTTTCAACGTTTTGACTAGTTATGAAACTCCTTGTTTTTATCTTACTTGGAGTTCATGGAGCTTCTTAGATGCATATATAATACTTTTCATTAAATTATGGAATTTCTGGTTCATTATTTCTGTGAACTTTTATTTTTCTGTCTTTCTTTTCTCTCCTCTCCTGGTACTCCCATTTCATGTATGTTAATAGGTTTAATAGTTTTCCATATTTCTTTGAGTTTCTGTTCATTTTTCATGGTTCTCTTTTCATCCTATTGAACACTTTGAATCAGTTGATCTTAAAGTGCACTGATTGTTTCTTCCATCAGCTCAAATATATTGATGAGTCCATTCTCTGAATTTTTATTCAGTTGTTATAACCTAATCAGTCTTTGCAGGCTGTTGATCTTGTGTGTGGCTCATGATCACAGTGGCAGAGGGATATGTGGACAATTGGCTTTTCCACAATTTAACATGGAATACTTAACATTTGTCCAAACCTAGTTAATTGAAAGAGTAAAAAAGATTCCAGGACTGAAAGTGTGATTCAGCTTGAATTGAAAAAGAGTAAAAGCAGCTTTCTGTTAATCCAACTGAAAGAACAGACTCAGACAAAGGTAACTGCAATGTCCACAGAATACACCTCATCCCCAAGGTAATGCTGCAGCTGAAAAGTGCCATAGTGATCCTCTCTTTGAGTGCTCACTGCTTTCTTATCAATCATGTCCCAGACCTGTTTTGTTACATCCATCTTTTACTAGGGACACCCAAAAACTAGGCCATTCTTTCATGGTTTGTGACAGCATCCCAACCCTGACATAATACCATTTTCCTAATCCTGCCTTGGAAACAGCACAGAATAGAACTGATCCTGCTTCCCTTAGACCCTCCTCAGAATCCTCAGTGGAAGCTCAGACCTTATAAGTCTTTTCTTTCTTACCAAATAGCATTTCACAGCTTCTTCAGAATGCCTTCACTCAATTTATCAAGTCAATAAATAAAATTTTGTTGGACTATTGGCTTTTCCTTAGTGTTCTTTGACGAAGCTTTAACAGAAAGAAAATGATCTCTTGGCTCTGTTTGGGGGAGGAGAGAGTGGCAATGGTTGGTTGGTTACTTATTTTTAATGCATTTGACTTGATTGCCAATTTTTGATTTCAGGTCACAGAAAGGAACCCAGAATATCTGCAGGTGACAGAACTTAGGAGGCATAAGAAGCCTTAATAGAATAAACGAGCCTCCAAGAAATGTGGAGGGGAGGATGGAGGACTATTGTTCTGGAAATGCTTAAAGTAATGGGAAAGATCTCTCCTTAAGACATCCAGGAATACCTGGCATGCTGGAGACTGAGAAGCCTTTCCAACTTCTTTCTCAGGGCAGTATTCAAAAAAGAGACAGAAAAAGATGCAACATTTGGAGACAAGATTATTGATGAAGAGAGATTTTTATCTTGGTCTGAAGGTCCAGCAAACCCACAGAAAGAGGTGAACCTGGAGGAAAGGGAGGCAATGGGAGGAAGGATAGGGAGGGAATTACAGATAGCATGGTGCTCTTCTCTGCAGCAGAAGCTTAGCAGCTGGTAACCTGTATGGTGACCATGCACATGGGAGTACTCAGGTCCACAGGGTTGCTCTTCTCTTAGGAATCTGGTTGAGGCACTATCTTGTAGCGACCAAACATCCAGGTGTGATTGACTTGTGTGCAGTGCTGGACCTGCAGGAGGTAAGGCCTTGTAGACCAGATGTCTAGGGTAAAGACCCAATGTTGATATGGGCAGTGACCAGAGGTGGCTCTGAAGCCCCTGCAATGTTCTGGCTTTGCTGATGGGGATGTCAACTACATTAGATCTCAGTCTCTTCTTAAGGGCCATCTCAAGCCATTTTGTTTGTCAGCAAGCTATAGGACCTCAAAGGAATTCAATTTTGCTGAATTTAAATTAATTAATTTAAATGTCTTCCTTCACCAGGATCTTTTCAACAGACCCAGGCCCTTCACTGTGGCTTTCTGGGGGAAACTCCCCATTTCCAACTACTCTTAGAGTCAAGGGCCACCAACCCCTCTCCTTCCTCCTGTGAGCAATCTGGTCCATAGGATTCCACCTCTTCTCCCTGGCTCTCCATTTCAGTAGACAGTCATCACATTCCACTAGAATACAGAAGGGAAGAGATGCTTTGGATCTTGCTGGTAGAGCACCTTCCAAATTCTTGAAGGGCTTCTACCCTGTTCACATTCTCTTCCTCTTCCTTGTATATCCCAGCATTTTTATTATGCTAAAGGAATCCCTTCCCCTACCTCAGTGATGAGATCTGTGTCAATCAACTGATTGGCCACCAAGACCCTTTCTCCCCTTCTTCTAAAACAATAGGGCTGTAGTTGGACATGGCCACCCAGGTGAGGATTAGATTTCCTGAGCACAATCTTATTGCTGATTTCTCTCCATGGAAGGGAAGTGATGTTTGCCATTTCCAGTCCTGGAACTTAACACATTGTGCATGTTTGTCACCAAGCTGGAGCAAGGCTGATGGTAATCCAGTTTTGACAACACAGGATAGAACAAGCAATGATTTACAAGGTCCTGCATCTCTGAATGGAACAAAGAACAGAGCTGCTCAAGTGATCTGGGTTATTCACATACAGACTAAACCAGAGAGAAAAACAATATTTGTTCTTTAATCTATAATAATGTTGGGTCTTTTACCTTAGGTAATACAAATCTCATTACCAAAATGTCCCTATGTTTCTAGCTGAGTGAATGGGGACCCTATGCCCTGATACAAAGGTACATTTATAATTCCGTCCATTACAGAAGTGTCAATGAAGCATTAAATTACTCTCCTATAACTTTCCTTCCCACAAATACTCCTCTCTTCTTACCTGCTGAAGTTCAAGGTTAGGAATGATAGAACTTTCCTCAGCCTCCTCCCCTTGCTGTCTGCAGCCATTGATCTATCACAGGGCTGCCCAGTATCCTCACAGCTGCTATGCACCAAAAGCTCTTTCTTCTAGACTTTGCTTTATTAGAGCAATTCCCTACCTTCCATTTCACCAACATCCGGAAGGCAGTGACTAGGCATATAAATAATATAGCCCCACTGTGTTCTCCTTCAGCATTTTTATTGATTGTGACTTAATCTCTTGAGGCTAACTGATGAGCTTAATATTAAACTGAAATAACTGGCGTTAGGAAAGAGATCAGAGAATTGAGCAAAAAGTAAAATGGCCCAGAAGTGGGCCTGGTTATGAACATTTGTTTTGTTTCTTATCTTACACAAGATAAATAGCTCTTTAAAGACTAAGGAAGTCAGAGTAATTAAAAATATTGGGTAGAAAAAGAATGTGAAATGCTACATTAACCTCCCTGTTATGTTTGGATGTGAGGTGTCCCCCCAAAGCTCACATGTGAGACAATGCAAGAAAGTTCAGATAAGAAATGATTGGGTTGTGAGAGCCTTAACCCAGTGAGTGAATTAATCCCCTGATGGGATTAACTGAGTGGTAACTGAAGTGGTAGGGTGGGGCTGGAGGAGGTAAGGCATTGGGGGAGGGGCTTCAAGATACATATTTGCATCTGATGGGTGGAGTCTCTCTCTCTCTGCTTCCTGATCACCATGTGAGCTGCTTCCCTCTGCCACACTCTTCTGCCCATGATGTACGGCCTCACCTTGAGCTCCAAGGAATGGAGTCAGCTGTCTATGGATGGAGACCTCTGAAACTGTGAGCCCTTAAATAAACTTTTCCTCCTCTACAATTGTGCTGGTTGGTGAAAAAGCTAAGACACTCCATGGTTCTCTGCCCATTCAGATCTCTTCTTGACCCCACATCAGACGGGGCCCTGGCATTACTTGGCCATGACCAACTCTTGCCTCATTGAACCCTTGCACAAGATGCATCTCCTTTACCTAATGAGGCAAAAGTGGGAATGACAGGGATTGTAACTTTGTGATTTCAGGCCCAAACCAACCATGTGCCCTCATCATTTCTCACTGTTGCCCTCAGTCCAGATCATTCTGTGCCCCTGACACAGCAACCCTGATCTCAAAAGCTAAAGACACAACTGGGCCTGGGTTTGAATTCCAATAGAAGATGTTGAGCAAGTATTTAATTTCTATGAGTCTGTTTTCTCAACCCCCAGGGACAATAGTTCCACCGAAGCAGAGGCTGACCAGTTGCTCACTAAATCCACCTCTGCTTCCTCCAGGCCACACAGCTAGTTTCCTGTTGGGAGCAGTGATTTGAATTATTCTCACTCAGGACCCACATGGGTGAGGGAAAGGGCTCCCTCGTAGGAGGGATGGGCTGGCGGCAAAGTAAAAGCTAAGAAAATGATATTGAGAAATCAATACAAAGACCAGAAATTAAAGAGCAGGGCCGATGGGTTAGGCCAACCAGGGAGGTACAGCTTCTAACAAAGGAAGGAACCCACGCTTGCTTTATTTATAGCATTACCAATGAAAAGGGATCAGTTGGACCTTCATGAAAAACAGGATAGGGGTGGGTTAAGCAGGCCTTTTGGCTCTAGCAGTTCACTCCCATCTCCAAGGCTGTGCTTGAACAGAGAGCTCGAACAGGGTACCATGTGAATCAGGTATTCTTGAACCAGAGGGTTCCGACTGGGAGTTTCTGAAACCAGGATTCACTATCTAATGACTCAAATGTCACTCAGTTCCCACACAAGGTTCATGGGTGGCTTCCTGCAAATTATGATCCTTGAACTACCTGACAAC
The DNA here is from genome assembly GCA_020662805.1 of Glaucomys volans. NCBI lineage: Eukaryota > Metazoa > Chordata > Mammalia > Rodentia > Sciuridae > Glaucomys > Glaucomys volans. The sequence goes on from JAJEJO010053985.1 coordinate 44,848, forward strand.
AGAAGTGCCCCTCTGCTGGGAACTTCTGGTACAAACACACTGGTTGAGACTACCCAGTTGCTAAGGGGATGCCCAACTCAAAAGGAGGTTCTGTGCCTGCCATGGACTGTCCGTTCTTTGAGTTGAGACACCAGCTGCCTGGGATAGAGAATTATGAGTGCAAACTGATAATTATAAATGGGCCATTAGTCTTCAACCTTGGTTCTGTGTGCTTTGAAGAGACTTTCTCACAGAAAACCCCTTTGGTGTTAAAACCTATATAATAAAAGTGAGGAGCTGGTTCTGGGTCATAATATCTCTACCAGAGTGTAATGCCCACCGGGCCCCAGCTTTTTCTCTCTCTTTGTGTCCGTTTATCTTTTCTAATTCCCCATGGTCCCTCATCTGGTTTTCTGAATTAATGGTGGTGCAGGTCACAGCAGTTTCCACATTCAGCCTCCTTTGCAGTGAGGTGCAGTCATCTGACTGAATTCTAGGCATATGAAATGGGATGGACCACATAAATCCTCTTCCTGACTTCCTGTTAATCTTTCTCCATCCAATGAGAACATGGAAACCCCTGAACCCATCTTGCACAGAACCCATAAGGTAGGAGGAACCTGGACTCCGAGTACCAGGAACATCTGCAGTGGACTCTGTGAGAGCAAGTATAGGAGCCAAGTGTCCCCTCTTGTTCACTGTGCCACAGTTGCTGAAAAGTAGTATATTCACCACATTTGTGTGAATAGAATTCTATTTGTTCTGTTTGAGGTGTTTTCAAAAGGGATCCTCAGACTGTTTGATCTGAAGAAGGTGGAAACATCCCACAAACGAGGTAAGTCTGAAAACTTGTGTTAAGGCTGGTTGAAAGTCGTCTTAGCTTTAGGGTAAGATAGTCTCCAGGATGTGATATTAGGGGGAAGGAGGAGCCAAGGCCCGCATGTCAAAACATTTCTTCCAAGAGATGTATCTACAGGGTACAACATGCCCCAAATTCAAGACCTGTTTCTTTGATTTACTCAAAGTCCCAGAGTACCCTGTTAAAATATAATTTCTAGAATGAATTTTTAAACAACACATTTTTGAATACACAGAAATAAGAAAAGTGATCACTAGACACCAGATTGGTTCCTGGGAAAGGTCCCATTGCTTTTTAGTTGTTCTGGAATGGAGTGGATGCCCCATGAAGCAGGGAACATCCTACCCCAGAAATGTTGAAGTAGAGCGTGGTTAATCCCCCAACAGAAAGGGGGAACCCCAACTGCACTGGCCCTGGGCTTGGAGTTACCAAGGCCTTGAAGGTCTCTTTTTCTCCTAGGAGTTCATGATTCTGAGGATAATTGGGGAGAAAGACTCACTCATGCACAATAAATTCCTGGTACTTTACTTGGGTTTGGCCTGGCTGAGAGCACAGATCATATCTTATGTAACTCCATTATCCTAACCAACAAAGGGCTTGGTTTAAAATGCAAGTTTCATTAGTATTCAGATATGGCATGGCTAACAGAGCAGGAAACAATTGCCATTCAAAATATAGTTCCTTATACTGTATTCAAGAGGAGGGGGAGGAACACGCCATCTACGGGAGTCATTTGGAAAAGCACCAAGGTCAGTCATAAGGAGTAAGAAGAATACATGACTAAGAGCCTTTATTGTGGTTTCCATGGGAAGGAACAGGTCAGGCAGGGAGCAGGCTTAATGTTAATTAGTTTGAATAGTTTCAGGGAACTCTGGGGCTTGGAGTTATTTTTCCCTTGCACTTGGCCTAGGGCTGATCACAGTAGGGTTTTAATGACCAGAAGAATAAGAGCCTTATCAAGAAGATAGGTGGGGTGGGCTCTGAATGGTTCATTTGCATATTAAAGGCATATTCCTGGCAGGTACTTTCCCTAGGAATCATCTAGCCCTGAGAAAACAGCAAACAAGGGTCAGCAAGACCCCAAGATGGCAAAACAATAAAAATAGAAAATAGGTCCCAGGGTATAGCTAGCTCAGTGGTAGAGCATTTGCCCAGCATGTGGGGGTTTCTTGATTTGGTCCGCACAACCACCAAAAAGAAAAAGAACAGAAAGAAATGATTCCTGGTATCTGGCAGGTATTCAAATGTAAGATAAATAAATGAATGAATAAATGAGATACCAAACAGGCCTGCATGAAAAGGGAGAGTGGAAGAGTGGGCCCAGGACCTGAGAGCTCACAGTGCACATTTGGAACAGAAGGCACCGAAAGGGCTGCGGTGACGCACGCCTGTAATCCCAAGTGGCTCAGGAGGCTGAGGCAGGAGAATCGGAAGTTCAAAGCCAGTCTCAGCAACAGTGAGGCGCTAAGCAACTCAGTGAGACTCTGTCTCTAAATAAAATACAAAATAGAGCTGGGGATGTGGCTTAGTGGTCAAGTGCCCCTGAGTTCAATCCCTAGTTCCCCTGCTCCCAAAAAAGGAGGAACGCCACAATGACCCTGAGGATATGGCTTGGGTTGTGGCACCCAAAAGATATGTCCATGTCCTAAACCCAGTACCTATGAATGTGACCTTATTTGGGGAAAGGGTCTTTGCTGAGGAAATTCAGTTTAGAACCTTAGAGGATAACATCTAAAATCAGGGCAGACCCTAAATCCAATGACAAGTGTCTTTATAAAGAAGAAAAGGGAAGAAGACACAGAGACCCAGGGGAAAAGGCCAGGTGAAGATGGAAACAGAGATTAGAGTTATCTGACTCAAACCAAGAGGAACACCAGGAGCCTCCAGATCCTGGGAGAGGCAAGGAAGGATGCTCCCCTACTGCCTTCACAGGGAGCATGGCCTCGCCAACACCTTGACCTTGAACTCTTGGCCTCTGCGACTATAAGAGACTAAATCTATGTTGTTGTAAGCCACCAAATTGTAATTTCTTATGGCAGTCCCAGAAAACTCATACAGGATAGTAACATCAGAATGATGAAAGCAATTAAACTTTTAAACAAAAGGCCCAGGCTCTGTCCTGGACGTGCTGCCAGCAGCTGGGCGGCCTTGGGCAGGTAAGTCACTTGGCCTTCCTGGGCTATTTTCCTCAGCAGCCCATGAGAACAAGGCCTCTGCCCATTCTGAAGTTCTAAGAGTCCCTTTCACGGTCCCAATCTAGTTCGACAGAGGCCCACGGTCTTGTTGAGGGCTGTGGTGGCCCTGTGCCATGAGCTGAAATTTGGCCTCCCCAGGTCACATGGTTGCCAGTACTCCGCAGGTGGGTATCTTCCATCCAGCAACTGCAACCAGGCCTTGGGCTCAAACTTATTAGAAAGGACACGAGTAGAGTGACTTCATAATGCTCCTTTTCATAGGAAACCAGGCTGAAAGAATTCCAGCACTTTATGTAGGGAGGACCGATTCTCACAGGTAGATGCCGTCAATCACAGTCTAGTGTCATTTCTGGAAATTTTGGCACAAGGGGAGTCTTGCTGAACCCTGTTGTGGGCCAAAGAAATTAGGTGATGTCTGGGAGGGAGGCAAAGCCTTTCTTCCCCCTCATTACCACAGGCAGGCTTGGCAAGGGGAGAGTTTTTAGCTCAAATAGTGTCCCTTAGAAACAGTGGTTCTCTTTGCTCACCCAACCAGCTTGGCCATCATCTTCATGGCAGGGATTCAGAAGGCCTCTGGCCAGTGGTACTGGTCCCTTGAGATGGAATTTATAATTCCTGGCTCAACAAAGAGCACTCAGGGGCTCAGGTCAGAGTAGCAACCACTATCCCTGGTTAACCTCCCAGTCTTCGGGTGGTTTCTGAAGACGCCTTGGCAGCATGTCACACGAAGGTGCTCTGTTTTCCCCACCAAGGAGATAGGAGGTGGAGTTAGCCGAAGCTCTAGCAGAACCTGGAAGCACCGAGAAGGTAAAGGGAGCATGCAGTGTGGTTGTCAGGGTCCCACTTTGCATGGCATGCACATCTTCTGCATTGTCGTCTACTCCTTAGAACGACTGTGGGAATATTAACAGTGGAAGAGACCAAGAAATAAAGGCCTGGAGGTCTCTTAGACAGTCTGGAGTTGATGTGCCTCAAACCCCTGCTGTCCATGATAAAGAAACAGCTCTCAGTGAGGCGGGTTCCTTGGGTACACTTTATGGATTGAAATCCACCTTGTATCATTAAAACAACACTGATTGATTATTCACTATGTGCTACCATGCCAGGCCCTTCCCAAAGATCATCTCCTTAGTCCTCGAAAAAACTGTCTGAAGAACATGCTCCTCTTTCCAACCCCTTTACTATGGAGGAAACTGAGGCACAGGATGGGACATGACCTACCCAAGTGCTATAGTTTGGATCTTAAGTGGCCCCCAAAGACCTGCATGTTGGTCCCAGCCCATGGGAGGTGGTAGAACTTTTTGGAAGTAGAGCAAAATGAAAAGAAGTTAGGTCACTGGGGACATGCCCTTGAAGGAGATCCTTGGGCCCTGCCCCCTTCCTCTCTGTGCTTCCTGGCCAGAACGAGGTGGATGGCCTCTTGCGCACGCTGCCTCCATGATGGATTGTGCAGACACGGGACCAAAGCAACAGAGCCAAGTGACGTGGACTCAGCCCTGTGAAACCGTGAACCAAAATAAACACCTCCTCCCTTTAAGTTTTATGTCAGGTACTTGTCCCAGGAATGGAAACCTATCACACCAAGGTCACCCAGCTGAAAAGTAGATTCAGGATGTGAAGGCAGCCAGCCTCTCCTGAGCCTACCCTGGCATGCTAACTCCACATCAGAATTGGTAAATCAAAAAAAAATCATTATTTACTAAATATACCACCCCCTAAAATTTCCAATAGGAAATGAGAATGAGTATTCGAGTTAGTTTATTTTTATGCGACTAAATAGTCTAGTGATTATACAGCAACAGAAATATCTTCATGTACTGTTCACAGAAAGAAATATTCATGGCATGGTCTTCCTGGATCCAGTTTTTCTTTGCCATTGAATCCTGAAAAAGAAAAGGAAAATGTACAGTTTAGGTCAAATGCTTCTTAGAATCTAGTCAAGACCTGTGGGCAAATTATTATAAGCATATTTTGCAATTATATATCCATTTGACAAGTCAAAATGTTGGATTGCTTTCCCCATAATCGGTACTTATAAGATTTGTCTTGCTTTGTCTAATGAGGCCGTTATGTTTGTGTGTATAAGTTCTGCAGCCTCAGGGAACATCTTCCCCTTGCACCTGCTTGGTCATTCTGTCCCCTAGCACAGGGACAGCGTCCTCGGGCAACTGGGACTGCCTGCTGGGGTCCTGATGCTGGCAGTAGGTCAGGCAGGCTGTGAGGCAGTCTCAGTCCAAAGCTCATAAGTTCCCAGGACTACATCTTCAGGAGAGACAGAGGAGGCTAGAGCAGCCCTTCATCAGGCCGAGGAATCTGCCGAAATTTAAATTCTGGGTCTCAGGGCACTAAATAGGAGGAACAGCCCAGCTGTTCAGAAATGCCCCATTGTAGGGATCCTGGGGGCCTCCAGGGGCTCCTTGGTGCACCCTGGGAGGACCAAGCACCAGGCAGCTGTAACAGTGGCTGAAACTGTCTGCTCCTGCCAGGCTGGGCTGGGGGTCTCCATGATGCTGAGAACAGGAAGAGGGAGGGGGCAGAGTCCTTGCTTTGAACAATATGCCCCCCGCCCCCCACCACCTCTCAGACACAGAACATTTGGGTTGCAGAGAAAAGCAGCAATGTTGCTGACCTTGGACTACCTACCGAGCCTGTCTTCAAGGTTTCTTCCATTCCTTGACTGGAAAAAAAAAAAGGATTGACTTTCAGATACAGATGCGACCGCCTGGGGCTTGTATTTTGGTTCAGGTCCTCTCTCTGTTGAGCCCAGAGGCCTTGTTCTTCTCCTTGGGATTTCACTACCTGACCTGGGACTCATCTGGTTAGCCTCCTAGGTCCTCTGGAGTGGTACTCCAGGACTCTCACTGCCCCTAGAACCCTGATGTTACCCTCTACCTACCCTGCCCCATAGCCTTCGCTCATGTGGTGGGAAGACCCCCAAACCACAATCAGGACTTCTCGGCCTGGAGGAATCATGGAGATTACCACTTCTCCAAGTACTTTCCAGAGGTCAGTGTACTAAGAGATCATGCAAATAATAAATTTTAAAAAAGTGTACATGAGGTGGAAATGGGGAGGAGAGGGGTGGGAGCAGCTGCCGTGCGAAGCAGGTGGTTTCCTGTGGGGCTTTGAGAACCCTGATGGGACAGCGTGCACTGCCTATCTTTCTGAATGTTGAATGCAGCAGCTTCCAGTCTATTGGATTTTGGGGGGATGCCTCTTAGCACCAACGATTCGCAGAATGGAGCTGGTGTGATTCACTTACCTTTCTGACACAAACACTGAGGATCTAGGGGGTAACACAGAGCTAGTGAATGGCAGATCAAAAACTAAGACTCCATGACCTTTGCAAGAGCCTCTGCTTCACCTGGCAAGGAAGAGGGACCAGGGCCTGGCCTCCCTGTTACTACATGTTTTAGGGGCCACTTATCCCAGACACTTCAGCTCTGGAGTATAGACTCTGGTTGCCCAGTGTCTGTCCGTCAAGAGAACCTTCTCTCCCCACTTCCCAGACTCCTAGAACTCTGGTGCTCTCCACCTGTGTCCCATTGGGTCCTTTCCTTTATAATTTGTAGGAGATTTTGACTGAGACACCTAAATACAGGGAGGGAGAGTTCCCAGTTCACCATGGGTCATGGCCATGCCCGCCCTGCAGTAACATCAAAGAAGGGACAGTGACAGTCAGTGAATAGGGTTAGAAAACAGAAATGAGGAAATCTGTGATACCCTGAAAAGGAAAAATGGCCGTCCCAAGGTGGCAGTGGGGTCCTGCAACATAAAATATAAACTGTTATGCAGCCACATTGCATCATCAAAGGTCCTTCAAATAGGCCCAGGGGGACTATTTTCCTAAAAGGGTAGTCCCAGCCCACCAGCATAAGGACACCTGGAAATTCATGAGAAATGCAGATTTTCAGACCCAACCTTGGACCTACTGAATCTCTGGGGTGGGGCCCAGTCATCTAAATTTTAACCTGGTGAATCTGGTGCATGGTCAAGTTTGAAAATCACTGGTGTATGGGGCTGGTGCCACTGACAGTACCTCTCCTCAAGTTTGTACAATGTCATATGGGTCCCTGAGCCAGGGAACAGATCTCCAGGGGCAGATGGCCCCATGTGACTCTTCTGTGGGATTGGAGATGAAATAGTAGCATCCAGAGGCATTTCCCAGGTCTCCCTGGGATTCCTTTCTGCCCCAGACCAAACCCAGGGAAATCCCACTTCAGTGCTCAGGGTAACTACTGCGAGACCCATTTTTCCCAGAAGGTTCTGGAAGGGCCTGTGACTCCAAGCATTTCACTGCCCTTCTCTCTGGAACTCTTCAGAGGTTGTGTTGTTCCCAGAGCCCATGTACCTTCTTGGTAAAGTCCACGGTGGCAGCCCCCAGATCCTGCAAAGAAATGAAGCATAAATTAATTCACCAGGAACGATGTCCATGACCTGCAGTTGTCTTGCTGTGATCCTGCTCCTCACGGGTCCCATTCTAGGGTAGTGAGAGGACAGGCGCAAAAAAGCAGTTGGAGAGAATGGCTAACCCTGTGGCCAAAATCAAGTTCCTGCTCAGGAAGCCAATTTCTTGATTTGAGTTACTGTTTCTGTCCAGGTATGTTTAATTTTTTTTTTTTTCTTTTTTTTTGGTGGTGGTGCCTTGTGCTTGCAAGGCAGGCACTCGACCAACTGAGCTATACCTCCTGCCCTGGGTGTCTTCAATTTTATTGCACCTCCTAGCAGTTCCAAATTTGAATGGGGTTCCTGGAGTTTAGACAAATTTTCTTTCTTTCTTTTTTATGGTATTAGGGATTGAACCCAGGGACTCTTTACCACTGAGCTCCATCCCCAACCCTTTTTATTTTGGGACAAGGTCTCAATAAGTTGCTGAGGCTGGCCTCAAACTTGAGATCCTCCTGTCTCGGCTTCCCACGTCACTGGGATTCAGGTGTGCACCACAGCACCCAGCCCAGTTTAGGCAAACTTTCAATGACAAGCCATTTCAGCAACTTTGGCTTGCTCTTCGCCTATGAACCTGGTGAAAGACTGAGACAGAGGAGTCCTTAGAGCTTGCGTGTGGTCAGAGAGGAGGATATCAAATGTTCTTGTGCTTAAGATGCAACCAGGATAAGCCCAGCATGGTGGTGCATGTTACAGAGTGTGCAAGAATTACACACTACCATGCATATTGAGTCAAACTGAAAGGGAAAAAAGGGTTTTTTAATGAGCATGCCCGGCAGGCGGGGGCTGGGAGCAGGCTAATGCCTCAAAGAACTCCCAGCACCTGAATTTTGGTAGAAGAGTTTATAAAGGCAAAACCACAAGACCAATTGAGGCATGTGTAGGTCAGAAAGACCCTGTAGAAACAGTTGTTTTGATTACATGAGAGGATTGTTTTGATTACACATTTCAGGGTCATTTTGTTATACACATCAGGGCCATAGTCAGGGACACGGGAAGGCCCTACTGTATACTGTCAACATAGATGCAGCTTCAGGAGGCTGAAAGGAAAACATTTAAGCAAGCATACAATGGATTCAGGTCAAAACAAGATGGCGTTACTTTGGTTCTTGTCCATTTCAGTGCATGCCTGTCATTCCAGTGTCTGGGGAGGCTGAGGCTGGAGGATCATGAGTTCAAAGTCAGCCTCAGCAAGTGTCTCAAAATAAAAATTAAAAAGAAAAAGGGGCTGGGGATGTGGCTCAAATGTTAAGCACCCCTGGGAGTCAATCTCCCCAGTACAAATAAATAAATGAATAAATAAGAAACAGTGTGGACATAGCTCAGGGAAAGATCATCCCTGGGTTCCATCCTGAGTACAGAAAGCAAAGGAGAGGAGAGGAGAGGGGAGGGGAGGGGAGGAGTAGAAGGGAGGGGAGGGGAGGTGAAAGGAGAGGAGAAAAAACAACCAGGTTTCCAGGAAATAAGCAGTTTCCTGGGGCTGGGAGGATGGATCTTGGGGCTTTAAAGGTAAAACCAGGAAAGTTCTAGGCAAACTAAGATGAGCTAATTACCTCACGTGGACTCAGGGTGTCCAGAAGAAATTTTCTTTAGTTTTTCCTACCATGCAGCAAAACTAATTCATCGTTTGAACAGGTGCCGTTCTTGTGGAACTGGTAATTTCTAAACTTTCTAAACTTATAACTCTGAGATACGGACAAAGGACAGATAGGGCAATGGGAGTCACCAAGGCCAATTGCACATTGGGAGGGAGGACAGAGGTGAAAAACAATGAAAAACCGAAGCAGAACTTCTGGATGAACAGAGGAGAGGAATGGGAGCCGGCTGGCCAGGGATCCCTCTGTGGACTTTTGAGGTACCTCATGGGGTTAAAGAAAGGAAGGCCAAGGTCAAAGGATCCACCCTTCTGCCCAGCTCCCTCGAACCAGGAGCCTGAGATTGAAGTAGAGAATAAAAATGAGCCCCAGGGCAATGGCACACAATTACCACAGTATTACATGAATTTTTAGCAGCACAAAACTATGGTAGAAGAAACAGAGCACATACTGGCCTCAGAAACCTTTTCATCCTTCTGCTGGCGAGCCTGGCAGCCAGGCGCATTAGAGGGTGCACGTCAGGCAGCTGAAACAGAGGGACCTTAGGGTCAAGCGGGAGGCTGGGATGGAAACCCCCAGGGACTTCCAGAGCCCAGGGCTGTGCACATTCCTTTTGACTCACTTCCCTTACAAATGGGTTTAATTTTCAGAGTAAAATCCATTTTGGAGCCAAGCCTCAGAAATTTTATGTTTTCAATAAAGAACTGCTTGCCTTGATAGGCTGTTTCAATTCCAACACATCACTTACAAATATTCCCATAGGGTCAATGAGGCTGCGCCTCAACCCCCAGCACTCCGCACTCCCGGAATGGAGTGTGTTCTCTTAAAGAAGCAGTGCCTTGCAGATTCCTGCTGTCCAGATGGGCCATGCTGTTCCACGCAGGAGGGGAAGGGCGGAACCCCTGGTATCCTATACTGCTGTCTGTGACTGCTCCCCCACACCCAGGCAAATGCACCTGACCTTATCTAGTCCTCATTAATTTTCCCTGGGTGCTTCAGTTTAGAGTCAAAGTTACTCTCTGCAGGGCTCTGTGGCCCATGCCTATAATCCCAGCAGCTCAGGAGGCTGAAGCAGGAGGATTGTGAGTTCAAAGCCAGCCTCAGCAAAAGTGAGGAGCTAAGCAACTCAGTGAGACCCTGTCTCTAAATAAAATACAAAATAAGCCTGGGGATGTGGTTCAGTGGTTGTGTGCCCCTGAGTTCAATCCCTGGTACCTTCCCCCAAAAAAGTTATTCTCTGTCACACACATCTTCTCTTTCTCTCTTTATTGTTCTGTCTCCCTCTTTGGTACCAGGGCCTGTGTTGACAACATCCCCTTCCTTAACTGATCCCCGGTTGCTAATAATAATACTGATGAGTCTTTGCCTCTTAGGGAAAAAATATTTTGCTATTTCCCTTTTAAATGATCCTCTTGATATTGGAAAGTCTTCAATATATAAATAAGTGACTTTCCAATGGTAGAATTTCCAGCAACAGGACATCCAAACTAAAATTTATAGTCTATGATCTTCCCGATATTCCTCAAACCATAGCCCACAGAAATTCACCTGCTCCAGCTGCTCCTGGGGTTAACTCAGATTTGAAAGAGGAAAGAGTGAATCACTGAAGGTTCTTGTACCCATGACACTTATGCACCCTGACTGTCCCTGAAGGTGCACAACCATGAGTCACTGTTGGAGGGACAGTTTTTTACACAACACAAAGCATTTCTCAAAATTTAAAAATAGAAGATAATAAGGAGTAATGAAAACAAAGCAGTACTGACCGTGTTCTTCTTGCACATCTTTTTAAGTCATGATAAAAAAAAAATATTTCTTAGGTACTTTTCCTTTTCTGTAGTTTAGTGTCTTAACTTTCTAGATCTGTCTGCCACCCACCACCCCCATCCCACAGAGAAGAGAGAAAGTTCCTATAGTCTTGGGGGGGGGCACCTAGGAAGACACTACCCAGGAGGTATCTAGAGGTTCCCTGCTTTTCTATTAGTCTGCACAAATATATTAATACAGAAAAAACAAAAGGCATGTGGAGAAGAGTCACGTCTATAGAAGAAGATTGTGATAAAAATACTGACCCCAGTTTTAACTGGATATGTTGGCTCCTGAGTTCTGGAGTAGTGAAACAAAAACTAAATAAGAAGGAAAAAAAAGTTATATTAGTACCAAGTGTCACTGGCTCCATCTGTGGAAGTCACATACCCTTGTCACTGGGGTGGATATTACTCACCCTTTTGAATATGTCTCGATTATCCTGGGAAGAGAATTGAGAGGGTAAGTCATGTGGAATTTGACTGACAGGCAACTGATTTTTCAGTGTCCCATACACCATAATGAATTTACTCATACATTATGAAATAGAGTGGCAATCTTAAAGCAATTCCTCCATTACGCAAACTCAATAAGACTATGGCTGGTGCAGGAGCTTACCATAAAGAAAGTTGCCAGCAATACATCATCATTTTAAAACATGATCCCTTTGCAATCTTTCGGGGGGAAAACCTACTCCCTAGTGCATAGAAGGCAGACTCTAATCGAATCCTAGATGATTATTTGTGCAGTGAAATAAAATCATGTCTCTAGCCTTTTTTTTTTTGCTGATGGATGTATCCTAGTAAGCAGTTTTTAGGTTGGGTTCAAACTAACCAAGCATTTTTATTGTTTCCAAAAGTTTTCTGCATGAATTTTCACTCTTCTTGCAGAAAGCTCAACTTTTCATTTTTAAATCCTTGTAAGTGCATTACTCTGCCCTCGTTGATGTGGATAACTGACTCACAGGTATGCTGTGGAGGTGATGGCAAAACACTGGTGTTCGTTTTCACATCCATAATTTATAAAATTGCTGAAGATGACTACTGTGAATGATCTTTGAAATATACTTACACAGATCCAGAAATATCCATCATTCACATTATTCACAAACACTCTTTATTTATTTATTTATTTATTTATTTTTTGGGATACTGGGGATTGAACCCAGGGAGCCACATCCCCAGCCCTGTTTTCTATTTTATGTAGAGACAGGGTCTCACTGAGTTGCTTAGGGCCTCACTAAGTTGCTGAGACTGGCTTTGAACTCGCCATCCTCCTGCCTCAGCCTCCTGAGCTTCTGGGATTACAGGCATGTACCACCATGCCAAGCCAGCTTCTAGTCTTCTTGTTGGTACCTATTCACAATAGTGTGTGTGTGTGTGTGTGTGTGTGTGTATGTTTGTGTGTGTCTGTCTGTCTGTCTGTGTGTTAATGGATATTTATTAGGCCAACAATTGTTATCTGTACCATGTTCATCAGTTTTACAGTTACTTTTGTTTTTCAGGCTAAAAATGAGGAAGATGAGAACGGTTTTCCTGATCCCAATCATCCCTCCCCACATTTCCTATGCACTTTCCTTGTGTTATTCATTTTTATTTATTTTTCCAAGATAAAAACATGTATAAGATCTTACTCACCCATCTTTTCATTCATTTCCCCCAACTGAAATGTCATCCCATGAGAGCAGGTGGCTTTGTTTATTTGGGTCACTCTGTATGCCCAGCCCCTGGCATCTGACATGCTCTCAATAAATATCTTTTTTGAATGAATAGCAGGGTTCAGTTCACAAAAACTTTTGCCCTTGTCCCCACTTAACTTCTGATCGCATGTGGTGACCAGAAGCACAAAACGCCAGGAGTGTCTGAAGGCGGCATTGCTTGGGGACGGCTGCAGCTGCTCTCTGAATTGCCTCACGATAGAAGTTCCCTGGCATCGCAGACCTGGCTTCTTTTGGAAAACGGATCAGGTGTGGGCACAGAGTCCAGGTCACCCCTATAGCCTTTGGGCAGTTGAGGGAGTAAAGCCCCAGGTGGGGAAGCAAAATGCTGAAGATCACTTCTTGGGGCAGCAACAAGACCAGGAAGAGCCACAGTTTCACCATAGCTTGAAAATGCTGGCACTTTTGTTTGCCGAGCTGCCCTGGCTCTCTGTAATTGGAAACAATGAGTGGGATCAACTTTGGAAAACTGGAGAAGCTGGAAGGAAATTCACTCCAAGGGGGCCTCACACTTAGGAACCCCACAACCCTGTTGAATGCTGCGGGGAGGACACGGGGCAGCTACAATCCCGCCACCTCTGCTTTTGCTGGGAACAGCCTGCTTGGGATAGGGAAGCCCCTTCACTAAGGTGGGGAGGCAGTAGCAAGGACGTGGAGAACTCTGAGTTCTCACCTTGGAGTTTTGCTCCAGGTACCAAGGCTTATTTATAATAGCAAACTGACACTGAAAAGAAACAGGCATGATGTGTTCATGAAGTTTGACAGAGTAAGTGATGTTTGAGTCTTAAAGAATGGGAATTAGTTCCATCAAAAGGGCATATGCCAGGCACAGTGGTACATGCCTGTAATCCCTGCAACTCCAGAAGCTAAGGCAGAGGGATTGCAATTCTGAGGCTGGCCTGGGCAAATTAGTGATATCTTGTCTCAAAATAAAAAAATACAAAAACAAAAACAAAAAAGGCCAGGTGTGGTGGCACATGCCTATAATTCCAGTGGCTTAGGTGGCCTAGATAGGAGGATCACAGGTTCAAAACCAGCCTCAGTCATTATTGAGGCCCTAATCAACTTAGAGAGACCCTGTCTCAAAAAAAAAAAAAAAAAAAAGAGCTAGGGATGTGGCTCAGTAGTTCAATTCCTGGTTCCAAAAGAAAAAAGAAAAAAAAAGGGCAAGTGGCATGACTCAGTAGTGTAGTGCTCCTGAATTCAGTTTTCCCAGTATCACAAAAGAATTTTGTGGTCACTGTTGAAAGCCCTTCACACATATTAGAGCAGTTGATCCTCACAATACAGTGTGGATGCAACCATGACATCCACATTACAGATGAGGAAACTGAGGCACAGCATGGTTAAGAAAATGCCAAGGTTGAACAGAGCTGGGTGTCAAGCCCAGCTAGTTGGTTGAAGAGTCTGGGCGGCTAACTGCAGCCTGTGAAGGACACACAGGCATCTCTGGTAAAGGAAAAGACTGTGCAAACACCTTAAGGGCCTCATGCATTTGGGGACTAGTGAGAGGTTGGGTGTGGCTGGTTCATGGTGGGTAGGGGATGGGGACACGTGGAAGCAAGAGATGTGGCCCAAGCCAAGCTCAAGGTGAGAAAAGGTGGACTAGGCTCAGACTCACGGTCAATACCCCTTTTGCATTTTTAATGAAATCAACATTTTCTTTGTATCCATTGAACTATTTTTGTTGGAGTAATTATAGTTACTCTTTGGTCCTTTACATAAGATGTATTATTTTGGAGAACTGCTATATCATATTATATCAATGTACAACATAACATATGATATATCATGACATATGTGATTCATTTTATTATATGTGGTATGATAATTGTAAGAATACACATGAACTGCTAACAATTTTATGGTTGTTTATATTTAAGGGAAAAATTTGGTATCTCCCAAAATATATCCTTACACACACAAACATACACATACACACTTGACACACATAGCAATCTCCTGTGGGGAGCAAAATAAAATATTTACTGAAGATATAAATTGTCATGTAAAGCATATGCATTTTTATAACTGAAGAACTATCAAGTGTATATTAGCTTTTTCATTTCTTTTACCTTAGGTTGGTTAAAGAGAGTTGCCTGCTGATTCAGACAATATGCCAGCCTCTAAAACAAAATGAAGAAAACAAATCAAAGAATGAATTTCTTGGTCAATAAAATTCTATTAGCACATGTTTAAAATTCTACAACTGTCCCATTTATGAACACGGGGTGATCTCACACAATGGCAGTGGGTTTCAACCCAGCTCTCAGAGTGCCCTACATGGGACATGAAAACAGCAACAGTGAGTTCCTGTTGCCACAAAAGAATCTTAAAATAGATTTAAGTGAACATTATCCACATGGTATTTTCAAGACCCAGACTAAATACAAATCTCGCTGTACGAACAATAGCGTACCTTGAGCTGTACACTGCTCCGACCATCTGGAGGCTCAGCGAAAGGTTGAGAAACTCCTGTGATGAGAAATCATAAAAACATCAATTAGAGAAAAGAGGTCAAAGCACACACTTTTATGTCTTTGCCTTGGAAAATGTGCAGAGATTCTATTGAAACAATAAACCCTCAAAGAACCATGTGGTGGGGTCAAAGGGAAGGTAAGATGTGATACAATGTATTTAAGAGGATTTACAAAGAACACACAGGTCTCTACTTACCACTTGCCTTCTGAGATTTGTAACAATGTTAATTTAAACAGAGTTTAATGTTAATTTACCAAGTTTCCAATGTAGGTGTTAGCAAATTAGGAAAGGGGGGACCTGGTTTATCTTTTTTATTGGATGAGGGGTACTGGGAGGGTTACTCAACCACTGAGCCACATCCCAGCCCTATTTTGTATTTTATTTAGAGACAGGGTCTCACTGAGTTGCTTAGGGCCTCGCTAAGTTGCTGAGGCTGGCTTTGAACTCACGATCCTCCTGACTCAACCTCCCAAGTTGCTTGGATTACAGGTGTGCGCCACCACGCCTGGCTTTTTATTTGCATTTGATGTGACATTTGGAGGAAAAGCTAATACTGCAGTGGAAAGGATCAACTGGATAGGTCAAAACTAACAATATGGAATTCAATGGATACATATCAAATCTCAAATTTGGATTTTCTAAGATGTGAGATGGGGAATTTATGCCCAAGAACAGTTTACATTTTTTAAAAAAGACTATAGGTTATTTTCCTTCCTGCAATCTTTCTATGAGCCAAGAGAAAGCTAAGGCAATCTTACATTAAATTTAAATAATAGTGTTTAAACCTTGAAAATTTTTCTCTGGAAAGAGAAAAATTAGGATGTGAGTGTGTTAACTGCCTTCAACTATTTTGAGAACTGTCTAAAGTTGAAAATCTTAGTCTTATTTTGTATATTACCAAAGAACAGAAATAGGGCTCATGATTAGAAGTTAGAAGTTACATGTGATCAAATTTCAGGTCAGTGTAAAGAAATTTCCAATGATGGCAATGATTCTATAATGCAAAGTGATGAAAACCAATACTGTAAGAATTTATTGAGATGGTTTGTTAATGAAAAGATAAAGATCACCGGTGTGGTGGTGCATGCCTGTAATAACAGCAGCTCAGAAGGCTGAGGAAGGAGGATTGCAAGTTCAAAGCCAGCCTCCACAACTTAGTGAGGCTCTCAGCAACTTAGTGAAACCCTGTCTCAAAAGATAAATAAAAGGGGGTTGGCTCAGTGATCAAGCACCCCTGAGTTCAATCCCTGGTATAAAAAAAAGGAGATAAAGACAAAGATCATAGTGACCCTACCCTCAGAGAACCTAAATACATAAATCACATAAGAAAAGGAAGGAGGTGCATATAATTATATAAACAGTGAAATAAAATGTAATAACAAATTTCCAAAGGGTTTTCAACAGAGTGACATATAAACAGGATTCTATCGGAGGGCAGGAGAGACAGCAGCTGGCTCTCTTTGGTTGGTAGTCTGTTGGAGGTCACTTTAAGTAACCAAACAGAATCTAAAAGGCCTTCTGTAGGGATACTGCAGAGTGGAAACCTGCACTCTGGGACATGTTAAATCTAATGACCTCCACAGTTCCTCACAATGCCCAGGTGTGCTGATTACATTTTAGGACGTGACAAAACAAAATGCTGTTTGGAATATGTTTTCCTCTTTGAATATATGTACAAAGATTTTCTACTTCTCTAAATCAAAATTCTAATGGAAAAATCTAAACTTTTAAAATAGTCCATGTTTCCAACCATAGTTTTCCTGCCACAACATACTTCTCTACATCCTATGGAAAATTACTTGGAGATGCTGATAATGCATGAGGGACTCAAAACCTGACCCCACCCCTTGTTCCTTATAAATGCACTGGTTCTCGCTATATGACCTCTACACCTGTCCTCAGTATTTGTTCAAAAGAATTAAAGTCAGCATGTTATAGGGATACATGTTTATAGCAGCACAATTCACAATAGCCAAATTATGGAACCAAGCTAGGCGGCCATCAATAGCTGAAAAAAATGTGTTATATATACATGAAGGAGTTTTATTCAACCATAATGAAGACAAGAACAATATCATTTGCTGGATATTGGGTAGAATTAGAGAGCATTATGTTAAGCAAGTGAATAAGCTGGTCTCAGAAAGTCAAGGGTATCGTATGTATGTATGTATGTATGTATGTATGTATGTATGGGAGCTAGAGAGGAGAAGACATAGGTGGGCATGATGGGAGTGGGGGGTGATTTCACGAAAATATGGAACAGTAGTTGTGGGCCAGGGGAAGGGAAAGGAGGGAAAGGAGAGATACTGGGGAATGAAATTGACCAAATTATGTTATGTGTGTGATCGAATATGTAACAAAGAATCCCACTATTATGTACAATTATAATGCACTATTAAAAAGAAAAGGAGAAAAAAAGGAAACTGCTCTCAGTTCAAGTTGGTGAGAGACGCCCGCGCGGGGTCAGCACCTCGGACAGCGCCCCGGGCCAAGAGATGCAGGGCCAGGGCCTCTGTTCTGCGCTCTGGGAATCCGCTTGGGAGCCCCAGAGAAAGGCTTGAAAAGATTCCTTTTTCCTTTCCTGTGCGCGCTCTTTCCCCACCTCTCTCCAGCTGCCCATCAATTTCCAGTCTCTGGGACTGCAAACTCTGTGTTACCTCCTCGGTTCTCATCCTTAGGAATTCCAGGACCACAAAGTGCTAAGCAGGGCCTTCCCCAGCTCACATAGGGGCCATGCCTCACCCTTTACAATCTCAGCAGCACACATTCAGGACACCCTGGGGTAGGAGCTGTGTAAACAGTTCCGCTCCTTTGGTAACAGGCTGCAACATCTCTCTGTGTCCATCCTCCCTTAAAGGGTTGGAATAAACTGAAGGAAGCAGGAAAGCAGGAGGGCAGAAGGAGGAGTAGGTGCAGGAATGAAGCTTGACCCCCTCCTGAACACTCTTAGTGTTGCTTAGAGGCCAGGTGAGGCCAGGTGATGGTGCCCTTACCTGTGGAAGGGATCTGCAGCAAGCTGAAGCAGTAGATAGCCAAGGTAGGGAAGTGGGGAAGGAGAGTCATCCTGAGAGCCTGGTTTCTCCCTGCTGGCTGCAGATGTGTGCTGCTAGGACAAGGGTCCAGCATTTCCCCAAGTTCCACGGGCACAGCAACCTTGGCCCTGTGTCTGAGCAGCCGAGTCAGTAGGTGCCTATATTTGCAATATCCTGGAGCCCATTGGCTGAGCACCAACCAGCTTTGACGCAGGAGGACCCTGACTTTCTTATAAATGTCATGCTGGGCCCTTATTCATAGAATAATATCCTCCTGGTGTAAGCATTGTAGAGAGTCATCTTTTTCAAACCAGCAATAAAAATAAAAAGTGGAGAGTCATAATTGTTATGCTATAATGGTCTGAGAAGCACTTCTGACTCAGGAAGGGCCTTCTCTCTCTCTCCTTCTCTCTCTCTCTCTCTCTCTCTCTCTCTCTCTCTCTCTCTCTCTCTTAATCAAAGAAATGGACATAAACCTACAAACCCTTGCATGCTGAAGTCTTATTTCCTAGGAAGTGTTTATTTTCCACCATTCACAAAGGGTGTTTTGTATTCTTTGGTGCATCTGAGAAGGACAAAATTTGGAATCCTGGATGTAATATTTCAAGAGCCAAAAGTTCAATTAGAGTTCTGTTTCCTTTTTTTCAATTACAGTTAGAAATTTGCCTCTTTAAGCTTTTTCAGACAAAACAGTCTGAACAAGTTGAATATTTTTAATTGTCAGTATTCAAGAAAACATGACAATGTTGTTATTCAATAATAATAAAAATAAAATTACCCCATCTGCTGAGTTCCTACATATTGGGATCTGTATTAGGCATTCCACATAGATTATTTCACAGAGTTCTCACAGAAAGTGCATAATAAATGTGTTGTTATCCTAATTTTATGACTGAAGAAACTGAGGCTAGGAGAGATTTAGGAATTTAGCTGTCAAGGGGGAGAGTAGGAATTTGAACCCAACATTATGTGGGCCCAATCACATCAGTAAAGATTTTAGTTAATAAATTTGTCTTTTTAAAAGAGCTTCCTTAGGGTTAGATATAGGACAGAAAGAAGGAAAACGAAGTCTTCTATTTCTTGCAAAAAGGGTAACATATATAGCACACATTGAAATAAATAGTGTTTTTTTTCCCGGTTGGCATACCTCTAATTTTTGCCCATTTGTTGATTGGAGAGAATATTAAAACTGTTGAATGTTTTCAGTGTGCCTCAAACATGTTAATACTTTGTGTGTGTGTACTTTTTTTTTTTTTAGATGAGGAAAAGTTTATTTAGGACTCATGGTTTCAGAGGTCTCAGGTCTCCACTGCTCTGGGCCCAAGGTGAGCCAGTACTTCACAGCAGAAGGATCTACCAGGGGAAAGTTGTCTACCAAAGAGAAGGAGGGGTTCAGGGGACGCAGGGCAGCACGACCCCAGTGACCCCCTCCCCCAGCCTCACGCCACCTGCCTACAGTCAATCCACTCAAACTAGGATAGGCTGATCAGATTACATTTCTCATGCTCTCATTTTTTCACCTATGAATATTCCTGCATTGATGGGAATTTTGGGAGTACACCTCATATCTGAACCATAACACAATCCTAATGTTAATGAGTAGTTTGACCAATTACAAAGCAATCTAAGGACTACAGAAATACTTTAATTCCATTTGTTCCTAACCTGAATCAAATATGCCATCACTGCCACCGTACTTCTACATACATGTTAAACTCACAAGTCTACTGCTATTGTATAAAGTCAATATTCATTTAGATTTACCCACATACTTACTCTTGCTATTTCTTCCTATAAGGGATAATCTCCTTCTACCTAAAGAACATTCTTTAATATCTCCTGATATATGCTTTGTGACAAATTCTGAAAATGTCTTTGTTTCACCTTCATTCTGGATATAGAATTATGGTTTGGCAGGGTAGGAAGGCCGTTTTCTCCCCTTTTTGGTGTTACTCTGTTGTGTTCACCTTTCACTGTTTTGGCTGACAAGTTAGCTGTTTCGAATTGTTTGTAGATGATTTTTTTTTCATTGCTTTTCAGACTGTCTCTGTCTTTGGTTTTCAATACAGATAAGCATTTCTTTTCATTTGTCTTGCTTGAGATGCTTGGACTTCTTATGTGGTGGGTCAGTCAGATTTTCATCATTGTGATGAATACCATGAGAAAAACAGCTTAGAGGAGGAGAGATTTATTTTGGCTCACGGTTTTACCAGTTTCAGTTCATGGTTGGCCAACTTCTTTGCCTTAATGATCTCAATCTTTAAGGCCTCATTTCACTTTTTGTATAGTTTTTAATTCTTTCTTGAAATCCTCAATGTTAGCAAACACTGCTATTACAAAGTCCAAGCATGACAATGCCAATATCTAGATTTGTCATAGGTCTATTTCTATTTGCTATTGTTTCTACTGTTTGTCATTTTTCTCGTCTTGCTTCCTTGTGCATCTGGAGTTATTTTCTGAGTGTGCGCCATGCAATGTATTTGCACAATTATTTGAAGAATTAATTTAAAACCCAGAATGGTGTTTTCTTCTTTGGAGAAAATTTGAGTTTGCTTCTTCCAGGTTCCTCTTTTTGTTTCACATCCAACTAACTCCTGAGAGTCTTAAGTTCCTATTCACGGACGTCCGAGCAAGTTTCTAGAGCATGTGTCTGCCCTTCCCATTCCATTTTTTTATGAGCCAACATTGTCAATCTGTTTCATAAGCTCTTGTAGTTCTGCTTCACAAGATGTCAAAAATGCCCCACCATGTCCCTGATTTTTTTTTTTAATTTACTTATTGAGTCATTGAACACAAATGGAGTACAGCTATTGTTTCAAGGGTTGTACACAAAGTAGAGTCACACCATCTGTGCTTTCTTGCATGTACACAGGGCAATGATATCTGTCACACACTCTGTTATTGATTTTACTCCCCACCCGCCCCCACCCCTCCCTTTCCTCTATGCTAGCTATCTTTCCTCCATTCTTGCCATCTTTCCCCCCC